>CAUYLG010063264.1:0-107257 GCA_963573385.1 Cacajao melanocephalus
GAACAGAGGCCTCCGGAGCAAACCACACATCTACAACCATCTTATCTTTGACAAACCTGACTAGAACAAGCAATGGGGAAAGGATCCCCTGTTTAATAAATGATGTTGGGAAATTGGCTAGCAATGTACAGAAAGCAGAAATTGGACCCCTTCCTGACACCTTAGACTAAAATTGACTCCAGCTGGATTAGGAACTTAAACATAAGACCTAACGCCAGAAAATCCCTAGAAGAAAACATAGACAAAACCATCCAGGACATAGGCATAGGCAAGGAATTAATGACTAAAACACCAAAAGCAATGGCAACAAAAACGAAAATAGACAAATGGGATCTAATTAAATTCCAGAGCTTCTGTACAGCAAAAGAAACAATCATTAGAGTGAATCAGAAACCGACAGAATGGGAAAAAATTTTTGCAATCTACCCATCTGACAAAGGACTAATATCCAGAATCTATAAAGAACTAAAACAGATTTACAAGAAGGAAACAAACAAACCCATCCAAAAGTGGGCGAAGGATATGAACAGACACTTTTCAAAAGAAGACATATATGAAGCCAACAAATATATGAAAAAATGCTCATCATCACTGGTCATTAGAGAAATGCAAATCAAAACCACATTGAGATACCATCTCACGCCAGTTAAAATGGTGATCATTAAAAAATCTGGAGACAACAGATGCTGGAGAGGATGTGGAGAAATAGGAATGCTTTTACACTGTTGGTGGGAGTGAAAATTAGTTCAACCATTGTGGAAGACAGTGTGGTTATTCCTCAAGGACCTAGAAATAGAAATTCCATTTGACCCAGCAATCCCATTACTGGGTATATACCCAAAGGACTATAAATCATTCTATTATAAAGACACATGTGCACCCATGTTCATCATGGCACTGTTAAAAATAGCAAAGACCTGGAAGAAACCCAAATGTCGATCAATGATAGACTGGGCAAAGAAAATGTGGCATATATACACCATTGAATACTATGCAGCCATCAAAAACGATGAGTTCATGTCCTTTGTAGGGACCTGGATGAAACTAGAAACCATCATTCTTAGGAAACTGACACAAGAACAGAAAATCAAACATCACATGTTCTCACTCATATGTGGGTCTTGAACAATGAGAACACATGGACACAGAGGGGAGTGTCACACACTGGGGTCCGCTGGGTTGTGCTAGGGGATAGTGGGAGGGAGGGTGGAGAGGGATAACGTGGGGAGAAATGCCAGATACAGGTGATGGGAGGATGGAGGCAGCAACCTACCTTACCGTGAATGTACCTAAGCAACAATCTTGCATGATCTACATATGTACCCCAGAATCTAAAGTAGAATTAAAAAATACACACACACACACACACACACACTATCCACAAAAATTAAAAATTAAAATATATACTGAAAAAAATCTTTGATTTACCTTTACTTTTTTCCAGTGTTAGAAGAAGAGATATGAAATATTCTTAGAGTTAATTTCTCCAATTATGCTGTTGATTACATCCAGTCATGACTTCTCAAATCCTTTCTTTAACACTCTTCTCATATAATTTGTCAATTTCCAATGGCTCATTTTCCTGGATGCAGTTGTGTTATGATCTCACGTGTTTCAAAGGAAGCAACAACAACAAAAAAATCGCTTTTTAGAAATACCATCATTATTCCTATTGAACATCAGTTTTTCTTGCTTTTTTCATTCAGTAGAATATTTATTTAAATAATATTCTATCTTATTACTTATTTAGTCCTTAAGCCTTGGCAACTTAGGGACTAAATCTCCCACTCTTAGAAAACTACTGTCTTAAAGATCAGTGAAGAATAAAATAATCTTGTAGCCTTTTCTCAATCATCCTATTGATCACATTCTGGCATTTTCCAGTAAATTCCATTTCTGTTATGACACTGTAAATACTCCTCCCTGTCTAGCATCTCCCTGTGTACATATCCTAATCATTATCTTATCCACTCCCAGAGATCTCTGCAGGTTCTATCTCTAACACTCCCTCTATATCTCAGTTCTTTCTTCTAACTTCTCTGTTTAGGAGGAATATGTTTTTTTAAGGCACCATGAATTCCTGATTATCCCATGCATCTCCTGTATTTGGAGAAGAGGAGAAAGAGCTGGTCACTGTGATTTTTATGAATACTAATAATCTCATTTAATCCCACAGGAATTCATGTGTCATAAATAACTAATACCCAAAGTGGTCCAGTGAGTTCTCTCATGTCACAGAGTTATCTGGAGTAGGGAACTATGTCTGCTTCACACTAAAATCCATTTGCTTTGTGTCATGTAACAGAATGATGACTCTTAAACAGCAATATATCCAGAATCATAAAATAAATATTCAATTATGTTTTTCCTATTGTTTTTACTGAGGAAACAAAGCAGACAAATACATTATAGAAACATTGCAAACCTTTAACAAAAGTTGAAAGAAACAAAGACTTTGTTAAAAGGTGTATTATTAAAATCCTGTTACCTAGAATAACCTCTTTCCCAAATTCCTCAGTTAATCCAAGATGTGTCATATACTGAAGTGAGTTCAAATTCATTAACGTCTTTTATGTTGAATTCTGAGTTGGAAATAGTTGTTTTTGTTTTTGTTTTTCTTAGTATTTAGCATTAATTGGATAGTTGGTGCTAAACTCATTTTAAATATTAAAGAGAATCTTTACCTATTGGGCTTCAGAAGTAACTTAAATCTGATAATGGAGACAGAACCTAAAATTAAAAGGAGGATAGAAGTGAATAGTGTGGAAATGTCCTAAGGGCATGCAAAGTGGGAAATTACAGGATAGCTTGTTAAGTATGGACTCTACTATGGGCAAAGGATACACCATCATTAGGCAGTTGTACACTGAACAACTGTTGATTAAATGCCATTTTATCAAATTCAGACCTAATAAACTTGGTAGATGAGATCCCTGATGAATGAATTAAGGAGCAGTCAGAGTCTCATTTTGGATTCTGTACTATCTAGGTCAAGAAGTTCCCAAAGGTATGCATGTATTTACTCGGTACATAAAAACATCAACTTTCTTATTACTTCTTCTGGTTAATTCTCTAACAAGTATGTGTGGAATATGATTTGTGCTTTTCAGTTGGTGAGTGGTAGATAATGATATAAAAGACATAGAAAACTGTTCCCTGCCCTCATGAAGCTTTATTTACATTTTTGCTAATTTTCCTGAATCACTCTCAATGATGATTTTTAACATCAAAAAGATAAAAAGAATTTTGTTACAGTCTGATGGAAAAGTATCTCTTTCCCCTAGTGAGAGGGTTGACAAAAGGTCTTTCATCAATGAGAAAAGGAACAGAGAGTCAAGGATGTCTTTTGACTCTGTACTTAGTCTTTCTTACCCAAGAGGTGGAAATGACACTGTGGTTTTATTTGGAACTTTCAGGAAGGGGTCCGGATCAACATATTTCAGGAAGTACAAAAGATGTGTCAGAAGAAGCCTATGTCTGCCTACCTTGCAGGGCGGGCTGCACCTTCTGTGCTGATGACAGCCCGTGCTTCGTCCAGGAGGATCCGTATTTGAGACTTGCCATCATCTCCTTCCAAGCCCTGTGTATGCTGCTGGACTTCATTAGCATGCTGGTGGTCTACCACTTTCGCAAAGCAAAGGTAAACCCAGGTACCCTGGTGATGACCTTGTATTATAGAGCGAACTCTTCTCTTTTTAAGCAAATAGAATTTCCAAATTCAAGTTGCTTCTCTACTGAGCAGCTTCTCTTTCTGTAATATGATGGGACTAGAATGTAAAAGTTATATTCTTTAGCTGACCAGAAAAATAGAGATTACAATATGATACTTTAACATTTATAGAATGTTTCCCCTTGTGTAGCCTGGATCTCAAATGCTTCATTGACTTAAGTGACTCTTATTTACACTATGTGTTTGGCATCTAGAGAAACTTATTTTGCCAGCATCCAATGTATTATTAAATTTTTCGTATCTAAGAAGCTTTGTTATGTTTATTATATTTTACGTTTCTTAGTTGTATTTGAAGATGGTAAATGACTCAACTATTTTTTTAGCACATTATACTTTGAAGAATGAATTTATTTATGACCTTCTATTTTGTCTTACATTAGTGTCCCAGAATAATAACAATCCTGGGAAGGACTGACAGAGCTTTGGAGATAACCTGTTCTTTGGTATTCTAAGTAATCAAAAGTAGTACAGGCCAGAAGCAGTGGCTAATGCCTGTAATCTCAGGACTTTGGGAGACCAAGGCCAGAGAATTGCCTGAGGCCAGGAGTTCAAGGCCAGCGTGACCAACATAGCAAGACCCTGTCTCTACAAAAAATAAAACAAATGAACAACAAACAAAAACTAGCCAGGCTGGTGGTACATGCCTATAGTCCTAACTATTTAGGAGGCTGAGGCAGGAGGATCTCTTGAGCCTAGAGTTCAAGACTTCAGTGAGCTATGATCACATCGCTGTACTTCTGCCTGGGTGACAGAGTGAGACCCTATCTCAATAAAAGGGGGTAGGTAGTAGAAACATTTGTGTGCCTGTTAGTCAGGGGTGGACGAAATGTTAAAATGTGCAGGACAAAGCTTTTAGGGGAGCTTTCTCCAGGTGGCCACCAATTAGTTATATGTAGCCAGTATTGTATTTGAATTTGTGATTCTGATGCTTGCAGAAACTTACTTGTGCCATTGGAAGGAAAATGAAGCCTGAAGTTTCCAACCTTTTCCGAATTCAAATGACCTCTTTATACTGGCAAAGTTATACAGATTGGTTTTGATTACAGAGCTCATGGAAGGTATAAAGTATTCCCATTAGAAATTAAAAAAAAAAAAAACCCTCTGTGGATGGCATCTATTATGAAGCCTCAAGTTAAACATTTTTATTTTTAAAAGCCTCTTTTGGGATTCTAGGAGGCTGTATTCATTATGTTAATGTTATAGACTTTGATAGTCATTTTACATTGACAGTTTCATTAACAGAGAATGTAGTACAAATTAAAATCAAGCTTTTAGTCAGCAAGAAAATGCAGACAGGCAGATAGCTCCTCATTTAACCAATACTTATCTTTCTTTTGCAACAAACTCATATGTGTGTGTGTGTGTGTGTGTGTGTGTGTGTGTGTGTGTGTGTAAAATAAAAATAATAGGCACATGGAGTTGAGAAATACGTAACCACTGTTACCTAGATAAAATTAATTGGCTTTGTAAAAAGTCTGTCAGTGGCATAGCAGGTAGAATTGAAAGGTCTATTCAATAAACTTCTCTGAAATGTCTCTGATATAATGTAAATCATTTATATGGTAGATAACACACAGTTCTCTATGAATTTTAATTGATTTTGATAATTAATGATTGCTCTGCTAAATGAGTCAGTAATACATGGTAGGTAAAATATTACATTGGATATTAAGCAACCTGAGAAAATTTTGACAAGACCAATGTCTTAATACATATTAATGTTACTTAGCATTGCCAGTTAAACCTTGCTAATTTCCCTGGACCTTCATGTGAAATGGCATCTTAATAAGCAAAATCCTTCTTTACAGGACTATAATGAGAATACATAGCTTTATATATCATTTTAGGGAAATTTCTATAGATTAAAAATTATTAATAGTTGGAATTGATAAATAAAACATTATCTAGATTTAAGATGGTCACCTTTTGAAGAATTAGTTTTTACAGAATGTGACATAATATAAGGGGGACATAAACTAATAAAGTGAATGAACATAGACCTTGTGTACTGATGAAAAGAAATGTTTGGTGCATTTTTTGTTGTGATTTCAATTGATAAAAGCAATGGGTTAATGGGAGATTTACAGCACGTAAACTTTGGATTTGCTTTTAAAAGTGTTCCTGTGTCTTTGCAACATTACTTTGGATAAAAAAGAAATTAGAAGATCCCTTTTGTAGCAATATCGACATTTCTTTAGGAGTTTCCTATTACATTCCCTACTCATTGATAATGAAAAGAACAAAGCCCATATAATTTATCAATTTACATCTATTTTGACAAAAGAAAAAATTCAGTTGTAGTACAGAAGTAGCATTACAATTGCAGGTAAAAACATACTCATGAGCTGAGTTGTTTAGATTTGAATACTGTCTTAGCCCCTTGCATACTGTGAGACTTTGGGAGAATTGCTTAGCCTTTTTTTTTACCTAGTTTCCTCTTCTGTAAAATGGCATTCATACACCATAAAAAAAATTAACTCAAATGGATTATAGGTCAAAATGAGAGAGTAAAAACCCAAGAAACTCTTATTAGGAGAAAATATTGGCAGAAATCTTCATGACCTTCAGTTAAGCAGTGGGTTCTTATATATGACATCCCAAACATATACAACAAAAGAAGTAAATAACTTGGATTCATGAAAACTTTTTTGTATGAAAGGACAGCATTAAGAAAGTAAAAAGACAACACATAGAATGGCAGACGTTTCTCCAAAGAAACTATATAAGTAAGCCAAAATGTTTATAACAGGATGACCATTAGGAAATGCAACTCAGACTAACAATACTCACTTAGCATAGCTAATAATAAAAAAGACGGTAACAACTGTTGTGGATGTGGAGAAATTGAAACTCTCATTCATTCCTGTTGGAAATGTAAAATGGTACAGCCCTTTTGGAAAATAGTTTGGCAGTCCCTCCAAAAGTTAAAAATGGAATTACAATATGACCCAGCAACTCCACTCCCAGTATATATCCAGAAGAACTGAAAGCATATGTCTACAAAGAAATGTGCACACAAATATTGACAGGACATGGATGGACCTTGAAAACTGCTAAGTGAAACGGTTACACAAGACCACATATTTGTCAATTCATTTAAATGAAATGCTCAGAATAGTCAAATTCATAGTGACAACTAGATTAGTGTTAGTGCTTACTAGGGACTACCAGGAAGGAAAAATGGAGAGTTACTGCTAATGAGTTTAACTTTATTAAAGTTAACTTTATGAAGGGTTTCTTTTGGGGAAGACAAAAAAATATACAAAATTAGATTATGGTAATAGTTGTACCACTCTGTCAATATGCTAAAAACTACTAGATTATATACTTTAAAAAGGTGAATATTAAAGTATGTATATTATATCTTAATAAATCTGTTACAGATTTTTAAAGCAGTTTACATATTATTAATACTTAGCTTACAGGATTATTTAAAACAGTTAATGAGATAATCTATGTAGAATACCTCACACTTAGTCTTCACTAGATGTTTGTCTTTTGTTATTAATTTTGGACCTCTTTATAAAATTCATAATCCATGTATGCTTCCCACATTGGGGGCCAAGTATGACATTTAAAGTAGTTCAAAAGAACGAGAGGGAAACATAGCAGTTCCTCTTTGAAGGAGGCACCCAAGCTTCATAAGTTACTCATTCATAGGCACATATGCAATCACACAAATAGTTCTGTGCTGATAATCTTCAAAAACCATTTACTTTGCATTTCTTTATATGTGGCTTTTTGTCCTTTTCAAGAGTGATTACTTAGTGTGCAAACAAAATTTACCTGTTTATTGATATTACTGGCTTTTCTAGGAAGTTTCAGTTTGCATCCCCACCCTCAAAATGAGAAAGTTACAGAAACCCCTCCTGGGTAACAATTATGAAGTCATTAGGGATGTTGAGAATTAGGACACATACTCCTTCTTGCGTTGTTATAATAGTTAGAAAAAAAGACATCTATGAGGCCAACAAACATGAAAAATGCTCATCATCGCTGGTCATTAGAGAAATGCAAATCAAAACCACATTGAGATACCGTCTCACACCAGTTAGAATGGCAATCATTAAAAAATCTGGAGACAACAGATGCTAGAGTGGATATGGAGAAATAGGAACACTCTTACAGTGTTGGTGGGAGTGTAAATTAGTTCAACCATTGTGGAAGACAGTTTGGCGATTTCTCAAGGATCTAGAAATAGAAATTCCATTTAACCCAGCAATCCCATTACTGGGTATATACCCAAAGAACTATAAATTGTTCTGCTATAAAGACACATGCACACGTATGTTCATTGCAGCCCTGTGTACAATAGCAAAGACCTTGAACCAACCCAAATGTCCATCAATGATAGACTGGACAAAGAAAATGTGGCACATATGAACCATGGAATACTACACAGCCATAAAAAACAATGAGTTTGTGTCCTTTGTAGGGACTTGGATGAATCTGGAAACCATCATTCTCAGCAAACTGACACAAGAACAGAAAACCAAACACTGCATGTTCTCACTCATAGATGGGTGTTGAACAATGAGAACACGTGGACTCAAGGAGAGAAGCATCACACACTGGGGGAAGTTGCAGGGGGCTAAGGGAGGGACAGCAGGAGTGGGATAAAATGGGGAGAAATGCCAGATATAGTCAAAGGAGGAATAGAGGCAGCAAATCACCTGGTTATGTATACACTTATGCAAAAACCCTACATGACCTGCACATGTACCCCAGAACCTAAAGTAAAATTTAAAAAAAAAAGTAACAAGATAAAAAGTTGTAATATTAGAAAAGGTTGTTACTATGATACTTTCCTGGTTTTAATTTAGAAAGATGAAAAACAGTTCAGAGCTAGAATGGAGAAACCTCACATTTTATGGATCAGAGAATCCAGCCCTGAGAGACTGAGTTTCCAAAGGTAGCACAGCTAGGTTGAGGAGTTTATGCATTTGTACTTTGCCTTATTCCAGCGTATGAAATAAAAACACTTCTAGAATATTAAAAGTGTAAGTTAATAAATTAAGGCTAAATGAAAATAAGTATAGAAAAAATCAGTTGAACTCAGGATGAGGTTAAACTATAAAACGGATTCTGTGAAGTAACAGATACTGTTCTCATCCAGTGCCAGCAGGAAGAGCTTTATTAAGTTTTCCAGTAGCAGTGCAAATGGGAGGGCAAAAAAAAAAATGAGTCATAGTAGCCATAAGATAAAAAACCAACCAGTCACTAAGATGAAATTCAAATACTCCTGGCACTGAGTCTTGGAAGAAATTTCTCCTGTGGATCTTTATATAGATAATATTGTAAAATGTAGTGAATGATAAACATTTTTGCATGGAATAGAATAATAATTTTCATTCCTCTGTTTCTGTTAATTTCACCAAATTTGTGCAGATATTTGAATACTTAAATACAACTCAGGCAAATCAATTCTGTGGGGGTATCATAATGTGTTCCTGATATATTGTTTCTGGCTGATGTCAATGCAGGTACTTTTAGAGTGTCTAGATCACCATCAGCCAGTGTTCAGACCACCTGTCATTGCTACATTATTATGGTAGACACACATGCTTCTCTTTCCCATTTCATTCAGAATCAGCCTCAGAACCACTCTCAGGACTCTAAACGGATTCTATGCGTGAAATCTATTTCCTCTCTTAGATCTTGAAAATTAGGAGGGCTACAAATTCTTCCTATAAACATTTGTAAATACTGTTGGTCTTTACTGAGTTTTCAAAGGGTATTCACTAAGTGAAACCAAATTCGAGATTCTATTCCCTATTAAGAACAAGAAGGCAGTTTATTGTGAAGCTGTGTGCTCTTATAGTAAGCAAAGCTGGGTATAGAATGCCATGTGCTAATGATGACTGAGGCATCTGCCTAGACACGCACCTGGAAAAAAGAACACTCTTACAGATGCCAGAAGACACTCTGAGAGAGGGCCAGGAAACACCTGGTTAGGGAAGGCACCTAAGCTAGAATCTGAGACTTGTTCTCTACTTCCTCTTTTGCTGACATTTGAGCCACGTTCTCTTTAATCCAGTTTCACCAGAATTCATAAAATGTCACATCTTAGTTGCCTTTAGTATGTGCACTATATTTCATTGAGGGTCTCCTAGAAATGGACCATTCTGGAACACAGGCCCCTTTTATTTATATTAGAGTAGTGAATAGTTACGGTGAATTGACAAATTAAAGATAGGAAAACCAAAGCAGCTGAACCAGTCCTTCTGGGCAGCAAACAAATATGTGTAGGGGTAATAGAGAGTTCTCTGTTCTCAAAGGAAATATTAAGTGATCATGTTGAAGAGACATAATGTGGTATAGATATTTATGTATTTGAGTTACATGGTTCTTCCAAGAAAGTCTGATTTTGAATATATTTAATTGAAAGAGATTTGTCCAGGCCCAACATATCAACTCTATGGTAATTAACTGCTAACCATCATTGATTCAATATTGATTTAACATTTTGTGATTTTATTTTTTCAGTATCTAAGGTTAATTAATTTTTAAAAATTTACTTATTATACTTTAAGTTCTGGGGTACATGTGCATATTGTGCAGGTTTGTTACACAGGTATATGCGTGCCATGGTAGTGGTTTGCTGCATCCATTGCCCTATCATCTACATTAGGTATTTCTCCTAATGCTATCCCTCCCCAATCCTTCCATCCCCCTCAGGCCCTACTGTGTGATGTCCGCCTACTTGTGTTCATGTGTTCTCATTGTTCAATACCCACTTATGAGTGTTAACATGTGGTGTTTGGTTTTCTGTTCTTGTGTCAATTTGCTGAGAATGATGGTTTCTAGTTTCATCCATGTCCCTGCAAAGGACATGAACTCATCCTTTTTTATGGCTGTATAGTATTCCATGTTATATATGTGCCACATTTTCTTTGTCCAGTCTATCATTGATGGGCATTTGGGTTGGTTCCAAGTCTTTGCTATTGTGAGCAGTGCTGCAGTAAACATACGTGTGCATGTGTCTTTATAATAGAATGATTTATAATCCTCTGGGTATATACCCAATAATGGGATTGCTGGGACAAATGGTATTTCTAGTTCTAGATCCTTGAGAAATCGCCACACTGTTTTCCACAATGGTTGAACTAATTTACACTCCCAACAATAGTGTGAAAGCATTCCTATTTCTCCACATCCTCTCCAGCATCTGTTGTCTGCTGATTTTTTAATGATGACTATTGTAACTGGCATGAGGTGGTACCTCATTGTGGTTTTTATTTGCTTTTCTCTAATGACCAATGATGATGAGCTTTATTTCATTTGTTTGTTGGCTGCATAAATGTCTTCTTTTGAAAAGTGTCTGTTCATATAGTTTGCCCATTTTTTGATGGAGTTGTCATTTTATCATTTTAAAGGACACAAATGAGATTCCATTATATTTCAGGGTGAGGCTTGTGGGATGACACCTTGAAGAACAAATTAAAATTCACTCTGCAGAACATTTAGGAAACTAATTACACACATTTGTCCCTATGCCTTTGGTTAAAGATGAAATCTGTCAGTAAACTGAATAATTTTGAGACCAGTGTGTTCTTCTCAAACAACAAGAATGTTAAAACAGTATTTTAAAGGGCCTGAATATTAAATATTTTTAAATTTATTCTACATTTTTTTCCCAAATATTGTGACAAGTAACATATTTTTCTATTCATGATTTCAAAGAGAGAGTATGGTTCCTTACAGCTTAATAATGTCAAGTGTTAGTGTAATTTATTTTTAAATGAAAATTTCAGAGAAACTAGATATACTGGAAGGAACAGCAGCATATATCATTTCTGAAAATAATCTTTTGTTTGACTTATTTTTAGTAAATTTTAGCATGTTTTGTTTGAGTTTAGTAATTTAGAAGAAAAGACTGATTTTTAAAAACATGAACACACTGTAGTTAATATTTTCTTTTCTAGTTCTATAATTATTCTTTTCTAAAAAATTAGAAGTTGACAAGAGATTTAATAACAAGGCTAAGTTTTTGTTTGAAAAATGAGATGTTTTAATATAGTATGTGAAGTGACTTTTTAAATGAAATTCTAACAGGTTAACTATGATGTTCTAATGACTATTTTGGTAAAACAGAGATAGGTATGTCATATTTTTATTTTGGTAAAATTTTTATTATTCATTTTCAGAACTTTTTCATCATCCCAAACCAAAGTCTATACCCATGTACAATAACATGCCATTTTCCTATTCCTTGGTAACCTCTCTTCTACTTTCTGTGGCTACAAATTTGCCTAATTTTATGCCTTCTGTAAGTGGAATCATAATATTTATTCTTTTGTATCTGACTTATTTTATTTATCATAATGTTTTCAAGATTGATTGATGTGGTACCATATATGAGAAGTTAATATCTTCTTGATGCTTAATAACATTTTATTTTATGTATATACTATATTTTATTTTTCCATTCATCTGTTGATGAACATTTGAGTTGTTTCCACTTTTTGACTATTGTGAATAATGCTGCTATGAACATTCATGTACCACTATCTGTTTGAATCCTTGTTTTAAATTATTTTGCTATATACCTAGTAATGGAATTGCTGGATCAAATGATAATTCTATGTTTAGTGATTTGAGGAACCACCGAACAGTTTTTCACAGAGGCCTCACCATTTTCCACAGTAGTTCAGAAGGGTTACAGTTCCTCCACATCCTAACCTACATTTGTTGTTTTCTGTTGTTGTTTCTGTTTTGTTGTTGTCATTGTTGTTTTAGTATTACCTATCTTAATGAGTGAGAAGTGGCATCTCATTGTGGGTTTGACTTGCATTTTCCTAGTGATTAGTGGCAGTTGAACATCTTTTCATGTGCCATGGGCCATTTATATATCTTTTTTGAAGTAATATCTATTCAAGTCTTTTGCCCATTTTATTTTCTCAGGTCCATAGTTTACATTATGGTTCACTCTTGATGTACATTCTGTGAGTTTGGACAAATGTACAATGCATTATACACCATTATGTTACCATGCAGACTAGTTTTACTACACTAAAAATCCTCTGTGTTCTGCCTTTGCCAATTTCTGAAGTTATTTGGTTTTTCACTGTTGACTTATAGGAGTTCTTTATATATTCTCTATAGTAATCTCTTATTAGATGTATGGTTTGAAGATATTTTCTCCCTTTCTGTGATTTTTCTTTTTACTTTCTTACTAGGGTCTTTTGAAGTCCCAAAATTATTTATTTGAGAACAGGTTTTGCTCAGTCACCTAGGCTATAATAAGGTGAACATTCATGGATTCAAACAGGTAAAACAAGGATTCAAACAGTTATACATGAATGTTCTCAGCTATGATCAATGCTTACTGCAGCCTCAAACTTCTGGGCTCAAGCAATCTTCCCACCTCAGCTTTTTGAGTAGCTAGGGCTACAGATGCATGCCACCATGCCCAGCTACTTTTGAAATAGTTTTGTAGAGATGGAGTCTTGCTGTGTTGCCCAGACTGGTCTCAAAATCCTGGCCTCAAACAATCCTCCTGCCTCAGCCTTCCCACATGCTGGGATTACCAGCATGAGCTACCATGCTTGGCCCCCAACATCTTTAATTTTGATTAAGTGTATCTATTTTTATTTTGTCACCTGTGCTTTTGGTGTCATATGCAAGAAATGATAGCCAAATCTAATGTCATAAAGCTTTCCTCTGTGTTTTCTTCTAGGTGTTTTATAGTTTTAGGTCTTACTTAGGTCTCTAATCCATTTTGAGTTAATTTTTATATATGGTGTAAAGTCAGAATCCAACTTCATTCTTTTTTGCATGTGAATTTCCAGTTTTCCCAACACCATATTTGTTGAAGACATGGTTCTTTCCCTATAGATTTGTCCTGTTACCTTTGCCAAAGATCATTTGATCACATATGTTAAGGTGTATTTCTGGGCTTTGCACTCTATTCCATTGGTTTGTATACCTGTCTTTATGCCAATACCACATTGTTTTAATTACTGTAGCTTTGTAGTACATTTTGAAATCAGGAAGTGTGAAGCCTCCAACTTTGTTCTTTTTAAAATTGTTTTGGCTATTTGAGCTGCCTTGAAATTCTATATGAATTTTAGGATGGGTTTTTCTGTTTCTACAAAACTATTGCTGGGATTTTGATCAGGTTTGCATTGAATCTGTAGATTGCTTTGGGTAGTGTTGCCATCTTAACAGTATTAAGTCTTCCAATCAATAAACACAAAATGTCTGTACTTATATGTATCTTTCATTTCTTTTGGTAATTTTCTAGTTCTCAATATATGAGCTATTTGCCTCTTTGGTTAAATTTATTACTACGTATTCTGATATATCACTTTTTATGGATAGCTTTTATGATATGTATTGTCCTTTAGTTAAATGGATTATCTCACATATTATCTTCCATAGTCCCAGTGAATAAGAAGGCTATGATGATTTTTCTTTTGTACTTAGCAATTGATGTTCCTCCTTTATGCTTTCTATTTTCTGTGATTTATGGGAGGGAAGTATGGTATAATACATGAAAATACATAATACATGAAAATTGGTATAATGGTTAGAAGCCAAGACCTGTAGAATTTCTTGTACCTTTAGTCCACCTATAGGGATATTTTAGAAGTTCCTTACTGATTTATAAGGTTTTTTTTCTTAAACCTAATTCTAGAAATGACCAGCTATTGTACCCAATATAGGAAGATGTTATTTACTTCTATGGGTTTTTAATGAATGATACTTCCATCAGTTTTTTTTCCTAAGGCCTACCAAATTAACCTTAAATCTTATTCTATTGAACTAATAAATATAACATTATTTTAATTCTATTGAACTAAGAAAGTATCATATTATTACAATAATATTATTTTTGTTCCCTTTAATGGAATATGAATAAAAATTTGGTGCTTTTATTTTTTTCCTTTTCTCCCCACTTCCCAGTTTATTAAAATTTAATCTAGAGTTAGTTGCCTTAAGTTTTCAATAATAGCAATCACTAATTTCAAAAGGAAAACAATTCTCTAATGTTTTTATGGCCCTCACTACATTTAAGTAAATTGCTGGGACTTTCTATATGTTTATTTGGTATAATTGCCCACTAGTAGACCTTTCTAACTGTAATTTCTTGCTTTTGAGTTCTGACTTTTAGCTAATATTTTTTCAGTATGAAATGTCTATATCCTCAAGTAGTTTGTTCAGTAAATGGTAGTATTATGCCTGTCATACCTGACCACTCACTCACCACTGACTGTTGCTTCTACATGGCAACAACTTCACTCTGAGGAGAATTTGGGGGTTACTATCTTTTTCTCCCAAAGCCCTGTTATTACCACTTTATTTATCATCTAGAATTAAAAATGGCCCACTTTTTGTCCTTTGTAGCAGGGATCTGGAAGTGAGTGGCAGTGGGTAAGCCAGCATTACCATCTGAGCTCCAACTGCTGTCAGATCAGCCATGGCGTTAGATTATCATAGGGGCACAAACCCTCTGGTGAACTGAGCATGTGCACTCCTTATGAGAATCTAGTGCCTGATGATCTGATGTGGAACAGTTTCATCCTGAAACCATCGCCCTCACACACCCTCTATACCTCCAGCCATGGAAGAATTGTCTTCCACGAACCCAGTTCCTGGTGCCAAAAAGGTTGCAGGCTGCTTCTTTGTAGAACAAAATTCCTCGTCTGATTGCTTGTTGACTTCCTAACTCTTACCATCATCTGTTGTTCTCTCTTTACTGTAGTTGCAAAAAATGTGATGTGTACTCTCCAATTTCAGCTTGATTTTTTCCCTGAGATTGGTGAATTTCTTGTGTGTTGTTTTTTTATTTTAGTAGGTTTTTGGGAAACACATGGTGTTCTGTTACATGAGTAAGTTCTTTAGTGGTGATTTCTGAGATTTTGGTGCGCCCATTACCTGAGCAGTGTACACTGTACCCAGTATATAGTCTTTTATTCCTTACCCCCCTCCCACCCTTTCCCCTGAGTTCCCAGAGTTCACCGTATCAGTCTTAATGACTTTGTGTCCTCATAGCTTGGCTCCCACTTATGAGTGAGAACATATGATGTTTTGTTTTCCATTCTTGAGTTACTTCACTTACAATAACAGTTTCCAGTTCCATCCAGGTTGCTGAGAATGCCATTGTTTGTTTTTTATGGCTCAGTAGTATTCCATGGAATACATATATGTGTGTATGAACACACCCACACGCACACACACACACACCCCCCCCCCACATTTTCTTTATCCCCAAGTTGATTGATAGACATTTGAGCTGGTTTCATATTTTTGCAATTGTGAATTGTGATACTATAAATATGCATGTGCAGATATCTTTTTTGTACAATTACTTCTTTTCCTCTGGGTAGATACCTGAAGTGGGATTGCTGGATCAAATGGTAGATCTACTTTTAGTTCTTTAAGGATTCTCCACACTGTTTTCCAGAGTGGTTTTACTAGTTTACATTTCTACCAACAGTGTAAAAGTGTTCTCTTTCCACCACATCTATGCCACTGTCTATTATTTTTGATTTTTTTGATTATGGCCATTCTTGCAGGAGTGAAGTAATATCACATTGTGGTTTTAATTTGCATTGCCCTGATAATTAGTGATGTTGAACATTAGTATCACATTGTGGTTTGAAATTGCATTGCCCTGATAATTAGTGATGTTGGCCGTTTGTATATCTTCTTTTGAGAGTTGTCTATTCATGTCCTTAGCCCACCAAAAACCCAAAAGCAACTTCAACAAAAACAAAGATAAATAGATGGGACTTAATAAAACAAAAAAGCTCCTGCACAGCAAAATAATGAGCAGATTAAACAACCCACAGAGTGGGGAAAAAAAAATCTTCACAACCTATGCATCCAACAAAGGACTAATATCCAGAATCTACAAGGAACTTAAACAAATTAGCAAGAACAAAACAAACAATCCCATTTTGTATTTTATTTCTTATATTATCTCTCCTGCTTTAGCACTCATGAGCTTTTCTCTTAGGACCTCCTATTGCATATAGGTTGGGTCTCCATCTTTCCTTTTCTGTGTTTTCATTGTGTTATATTTGAACGGTTTCCTTTGCATTTTGAGAAGCAAATCAAGATTGTCCTCTATGTCACTCCTTCAGCTTTCAGCAGTTGCCAGGCTGCTGTTTCCTATCTGCATATATTTTAATATTGAGCAACCGTTTTTAATGTGTGTGCAATTGTTTCTTACGTTTTTTCTCTTTATCTGTGAAGATATGGGGGTTAAGAAACTGAGTTAAAATTCTAATTCTTTAATTTTCTAGTTGTATGACATTAAGATTGCAAAGTTACTTAATTAGCAAGTCATGGAATCTCTCTAGATGAATTTTATGATACGTAAAATGTGGACCTACCTCTCTCAGCCTTCATCGAATTGAAGAGAATTATGGTCTTGCTCTGGATTAGGCTTTGGCTTAAGGGAACACTGTGTCTACTTTAATCTTTTATTCAGACTACTCAAACTTTCTTCGTGTTAGCAATAAGGCTGTTTTGCTTTCAATTCATGTGTCCTCTGGAGTAGCACTTTTAATTTCCATCAATAACTTTTCCTTTGCATTTACTACTTAGTTTACTATTTGGCACAAGAGGGCTAGTTTTTAGCTCATTTTAGCTTTCAGTATGCCTCCCTAAGTGTAATCACTTCTAGCTTTTGATTTGAAGTGAGAAATATTTGACTTTTTCTTGAATACTTAGAGACCATTGTAGAGTTATTAATTGGCCTAATTTCAAGATTGTTATGTCTCAGGGAATAGGGAGGCCCAAGGAGAAGGAGAGGTACAGAACTGCCAGTTAGTGGAGCAGTCAGAATACATACAACATTTATTAAGTTTGCTGTCTCACATGGGTATGGTTCATGGTGCCCCAGAACAATTACAAGAGTAACATGAAAAATCTGTGATCACCAGTCACCATGACAGATATAATAATAATGAAAATGTGAGAATTACTAAAATGTGACACACAGATGCAAAGTGAGCACGTGCTGTTGGAAGAAGGTCAGTGAGAGATTTGCTTGATCCAAGGTTATCACAAACCTTTAATTTGTTAACAATGCAGCATCTGTGGAGTGCAACAGTGAAGTTCGATAAAATGATGTGTGCTTATATAAGTGTTACTTACCACAGTCTCAATGATGCAGAGTTCTCTAGATTATCGCCAATAATTCAAATTAGGTTAAAATAGTTTTTTTTTTTTTTTTTTTTTTTGCTATAAATCTCTGAGAAACAGTTCTTCAAAAATTATGGATATATATTTTTTCAATTGCACTAACTTTGTCTTTTTATTCTTATCTTTTCCAATGTTAATCTGTAGTCAAATGGTGGGTAAGCAGAATTCTATCAAGAATAACTCCAAAGCTCAGACAGAAGTTTAAGAAGAAATAGACAATTATCAATTAACAAATAGCAGTGGGTGTGAAGGGTATTGGGAGGTCAAACCACTGTATTAGTGACATGTGGGGCACTTAATCTTTGGGCTTCTGATAAGGAACAGTCATCATGGAGGGAGACTCATATACCTCCTGCCACCCTCTTTCACGCCTACCTCTCCCCACACCATTTTCAAGTTTGACCTCTGCTGTGTGTGCTTGTTTATACTCTTGCTAACTTTAAGCCTACTCAATGCTGATGGTATTGTAGAGAACTTGTTTTTTCAGGAACTGGTCACTGGTTAGACCGTAATAATTTATTTCAGTCGGTATTGTATCTACCTATAAAATTTCCCATTTACTGATATAGGAACATCACTGATGACTGGTTATTACTGCTAATATAGGTTTTTAAAAATTTGTATGATTTACATAATTTCAATTTTAAAATGAGAGAGGATTGGCACTTACGTGCTTTGTTCACATCACCATACCACCTAGAAATGCCTGCATTCTTTAGTATTTTATATCAGTCAGAAAATCTTGGACCTGACATAGATTCTTCCTTTCACATCAAGTTTTTATACATGAGCTTTGCAAACTTTGTATTGAATTTGTATATTTGCTTCACCTCACAACAAATTTAATCATTACTGTTTTTCTAAAGTTAGCATTCACTTTTATATATGTTTCCATTTAATAACCAGTGTAGGGTTGATTAGGTAACTTTGTATTTATGGTTTTAATGAATTTAAACATATCTGACTATGTCCCTACAATAATTAATCTTTCTTTTCATATATAAAATAGCAAAATTAAAATTGTTGTTTTATAGTCATACCTCTTACTAAAAGATGAATGAGTTGAAATATATGTAAATTACGTTGGTTTGCTTTATACACTTGTTTCACTGATAGGATGTATTTGATAAAGAAATGGATTTGTGGATATACAGCAAAACAATATTAAGGTAATATTATAAAAGAAACTAAGTTTGTGTAAAATACTGTTTTTCTATTGAACAGTACTACTATTGCTTATATTAAAAATCATTTTACTTAATATTGATGTTCTTGCCATCTGGAAGTTAATAGACTAAAATTCTGGCACTTATTAATTTTCTTTAAAATGACACATTTGACTAGGTGACTTCTTAAAACAATTCAAGCATTAATGTTCTTTGATTCTTTGAATCTGGTAGATACAACCTCTTCATTAATTACATAGAAAGATTAGCTAGCACTGTTGAGATTGTCATTCCACTGGCTAATGTATTTTGATTGTAAGTGTAATTGGGTCCAGATAACTCTTTTAAGGGGTCCAAGAGTTTGAGCAGGAAAAAAGTATATGTACTCCAAAGTCAAGCCTGATTAATTTCGTAAACAGTTCAGGGGGGTATGGAATCCACAAATAGGAATCATGTTACAGTAGCTAATATGAGATAAATTTTTGATGTCCTATGTGTATTTGAAGACAAATTGAAGGGATTTCTGGACCATTTCAAGAGTTACCAAAGGAGAATGTATCACTACTTTCAATTCCATACCTTTGTCCTTAGGGGGTAAGAAGACAAGTACCAATTAAAATTTATATCATTTACAATGAAATATTTGATTTTGTAACATAATGCTTATATATTTGCATAACATTTTATTTCAGTGCAATAAATTCAAACCTAAGAAGAAACCTGAAGTGCTAGGCTTAAAGGTTACAGCAGTATAATCATGCATTCTGAATTAACTTATAAACTATCTTCTTGGGAGCCTGTGAAATATGAGTAGGGCCATCCTTATCATTACAGTTAGGTATAAGCAGAGCAATCAGCATATCCAACGGAACTGTTCTGTTTATTAACCTGAAGAATTATATCAACATTTAGGGTTTCTACAGAGGATGAAATGCTATATCTAAGATATATTGAATTTACTGGGAGTTATCTCATTGCATACCCTACTAGCCAATTCTCAGGAATTTTTGAACTTCAGATAGATTGAAAAGTATTTTGACAGGTGCTTTTCCCTAAATATTTAAACATAAGTGAATTTCAAATAAAATTAATGCTTTCAACTCTTATTCATTTGTACTTTTCTTCCAACAAATATGCACAGTATATGGCACTAAAATACCAGAAGTTTTATCTTAAAAACACGTGGCTTCCATGCCAGCACACAACATACACCTCCACGTATTTTGTATTTTGCCAATAAGCAAATATTTTATGAGTTTCAAATGAAACTTAATCCCACAGCTCAAATTTAGAGTTTCAAATGTTTATTTTTTCTTGTTATTGTGAAAATTATTTAACTCATTTGTAGATTATCTTCCCTTAAAATTTTTTTTGTTAGGGGTCAGGAATGTCTGCATTCCCTGGACACTGGGCTTTGAAAATACGAAGGGTGGTTTTCAGAACTAAGTGTAACATTTAAGCAATTAAAAAGCAAATTGAAAAATACTACTATATCTTTATATAGTAGTAAGGAATTAGCATCCTTAATCTAAAAAACAACCAAAACCAAGCAAACAAACCTCTTAGGAATCATGAAGAAAAAGAAAAATACTCAATAGAAAAGGGGGCAAAGAATATTATTCCGAATTTTATAAAAAATACAAAAATATATTCCCTATTTCCATGAGTATTAATAAATGCAAATTAAAGCAATGGCATATACTTCTATAAAAATAATTCCGTTGGTGAAGGTGTTAGGAACTAACTATTCCCATTCATTGCCAGTGGTTGTGTAAACTGATAAAATGTTTGGGTGAAGTTTGATATAGATGTAATAAACTTAAATGTGCATGGTCATTTTAATTCTAAAAGTCTGTAGTAAAGAAATCATATGTGTGCACAAAGATTTACAAATACATGCATATATGTACATATGCTTATCATAGCACTAGATGTAGCAAACTGGGAAAAATATGTTCAAAATTGGGTTAGATCATCATGCATTTAAATATGTAACTCATAAAATACTTGTAAAATACTAAATGATGGTGAAATGCTTTTAATGTATTATTTAATCATCACATTTCTCATTACATTTCTACCATTTATTGAAAGTTATTATGTCCTAAGCACCAGGCTTTAGCACTTTTCAGTTTTTTTTTTTTCCTTTCTTTTATTCTCTCTCACTCTCTCTCTGCCTGCCTTCTTCCATTCATTCTTTCCATTCATCATTCATCTACTGAACATCTACTCAGTGCTTGGAATTCTTATCCATACTGGGTATATAATAATGAACAGTACAAACAAGAACTGTACCCTTGAGATTCTGTTCCAGTGTGGGGTGGCAGTGATAGACAATAAAGAAAAAAATGGATCAAACTGTGATCACAATGAAAGAGTATAATGTGTTAGTGAATGACTTTGGAGTTATAGAATTCTTACAGTCACCATTTAGTTGGATATTATCCTCATTTAACATTTGAATAAACCCAGAGCCTAAAGAATTTAAGAAACCAGCCTCCCATTATTTGGAGAAGCTAGGATTTACACTCAGGTCTGTTTCACTTTACAGCCCATTATATCTGTTAACTACTGTGCTGTCATATCTCTCACAAGTGTACAGTGTAATTTGCTCTTAAACTTTGAAAGAATAGATCCAGTCAACTCTGGCCCCATTGTAGTAATCTAAGATCTAGGCCTGCATAAATTCTTTTTTTCTTATTCTCTTTATTCTCTCTGACTCATTGAAATTTAAGTGCCGCATGCTTCATCCTTGTTAGATGCCTGCTAGTGAACTGAATAAATTAAGTTCTTCCATAGCATGAGCTTAATGGTTTTATAAGTTCCTTGGCCCTGCTCCTTAGTATTACCACAAACTTTTGAACTTAATGGCATCCTTTAATGCCTGAGCCCGAGGAGCAAAAAAGTAATGGTTTAATTAGGGGTGTGTGTGTGTGTGTGTGTGTGCTCACGCACACATGTGCGTATATGAATGTCAAGGTGGTGGTAAGGGTAAATAAGGAGAGAAGCATGGGAGTAGAGAAAAGTAGTTGATTTGAAGGGCACTTTCCTTTTTTTTCTCTTCTTTTTATCTTGATAAGATTCTTGCTGTTTTGCCCAGTCTGGTCTCGAACTCCTGGCCTCAAGTGATCCTCTTGCCTTGGGCTTTCAGAATGCTGGTATTACAGGCATGAGCCACCACACCTGGCTGGGATCTCTTTCTCTGTGTTCTCCTTAAGAAATATCATTTAAATAACCTGCTACTCCATCTGGTGGCAACAATACTAATTATGAGTTAGGAAGAAGTAGTAAAGTGATTATAACATATTTGTGTATGTCTTAAGAGATATAAAATGCTTAATGATTACCAAGCTCTGTTACCACATTCTCTCAAGTTACTTATATTTACTTATGTCTATTTGAGTGGTAAAGCCAGTTACTTACCAAATATGTTAAAAAGAGCTTTGTAAATATACCGAATTGCTTTCTATTAGAGAAATACTATGAAAGATCAATCATTGGTGGTTTTTCCAAATTTCCAGAATTTTCATTATTAAATCCCATCAAATATTACATCAGCAGAGGACTGTGTACAGTTAAAATTAATGCCTTCATTAATCATGTGTTCAGGAATGTTTAGCTACGGTTATGAAAATAACGATACTCATTTGCCCATGAGAAGCTCACAATCTAGTGGAGAAAGGAATATAAGGAAATGTCTATATAAATATGTAGCCCAGTGTGTTGAGAATAGTGATTAGGGTCACAGACTTTAAAGTCTATGTATCTAGGTTCTTTTCCTGGCCTCTCATGTGATAGTTTTTAAACCTTCATTTATGTCAGTGTTCTCCTCTGTATAAGGGAGATAATAATAAACCTAATATCCTAGGGTTGTGCTGAAGATTAAAATGTGTGGAATGTTTATAAACTTCTTAGTACAATTAATTGCCTGTAAAAAGTGCTCAATAAGTGCTAGCTGTTAATAAAGGCAGGTACAGAATATGACAACAGCGTAAAAATCCATGTGGTTAAGTCTACCTTGAGTGGTCTGGGAAGACTTCAAAAAAGTGATAAGAGTCTTGAAAAAGGAATTTCACTAGTCAGACTAATAGGAGACAAGAGGGACCATCTAGGTAGAAAGATATATATGCAAAGATATTAGGGAGTACACATACATTTTGATAAATTTAAATATTTCAATATGAACCCTGAAAAGCCTGGCTAAGCATTTGCACTTTATCTTACAGGCAGCTGAGATAAACTGTTGAGCTAGATGAGGACGTTAGGCATATGGTCTGACACTACACAGATAGGTTTGTAAGTCATTCATTCACTTAGTGTGTTTTGCCGGTGCACTAAGTTCTCAGGCATAGTTTACAAATGATGAACAAAAGAGGCATCCTCTGTGATCCTACAAGTAGAGTTCATAATCTTGTGGGGGTAAAGATAAGTGACTAAAATGAATATAAGTAATGCTGAGTGACATGAACGAAAGTAACAAAGTGAGAAAGGATAATAAAGTTGGAGACATAATGGGGTTTGGGAGAATCTATTTAAATGAGGTTGTTTCTGAAGATTTCTCTGAGGTCCCCATGTTTAACCACATTTATCATCAAGCATAACCAGGAGGTGGAGGGGGAAGAATAGGGGTAGAAAACGGGTATCCCAGAAAAAGAAAATTACATCTATGAAGGCACCCAAGTGTGAAGCAGCTTAAAGTGTCCTGGAAACTGAAGAACACCAGTAGGGATGGAGAACAGTGGCAGGGTGGAGAGTGGAGAGGTGAGTTGAGAGAGGTCGTCAGGACTCAGTCATCCAGAGGCCTACACACCACGGTCAAGTTTTATTTTATTTGAAGTGCAATTGGAATTCACTCAAGTATTTGAAGCAAGGGAATAGAGGATCTGTTTATTGGGATCTCATTTATTGGTGGTCCTGTTTATTGACCATTAAACCAATTTTTCTAGCTGCACTGTGGAGAATAGATTAGTAAGGGACAAGTGTAAAAGTGGGGGAAATGACAAGAAGTCTATTGAATTAGTCTAGGTAAGAGACAGTCGCGGTAGTACAGATGGAGAAGAGTGGCTAACTGTAAGATACATGTTTGGATATAGAATTGGCAGGACTTGCTAATGAATTTGTTGTGAGGGGCATGGGAAAAAATAAAAATCAAGATTGATTCCTGTAGCTTGAGGAACTGGGTGAAAAGTGGGACTACTTACTAAATTTAAAAAATGGAAAACATTTAGAATAGGATGGTCTGAAGGATGAGGGAAGGAAAAATCAGGAGTTGCATCTTGAAACTAGATTTAAAAACTTAGCAAATAAAAATACAGGATCCCTAGTTAAATTTGAATTTCAGATAAACAATGAAGAATGATATAAGTGTGTGCCAGTTATTACATGAGACATGTGTATACTAAAGCATTATGTGTTGTTTCTCTGAAATTCAAACTTACCTAAGCATCTTATATTTTATCTGGCACTCCTAATGGCTAACCTATCTATGAGAAATCCAAGTTGAAATGCCAAGTGGGCAGGTAGATGTTTGAGCTGGACACTTGGTGGAGAAGTTGGGGCAGGAGCTGAGGAGTCATGAGCATTAAAACATGAGAATTTAAGATGCAAGAATGAATGACACCATCCACCTAGGAAGTAGAGAAAGAAGAAAACAAGGAGAATGCCCAGAATTGAACGCTTTTAACATTTTGGATTAAAGTAGAGTGCACGTCCTTTGAATAATTCAAAAAGAGTGGAAGGAAGCCAGATCATTGCCATGCTACAGAATCGAGGAGAGGACAGTATTTTTTTAAAGGGAAAAAGCAGCCAACTATCAGGGATACTATTGAGTGATGGAATAAAATGTGGAGTGAGAAGGATGCAGTGGATTTGGCAACATTAATTATTGGCAAACTTAGCGGTACACATTTATATGGTGGTTGAGGAAGTAGAGAAAGCACTTGTACCAAAACTTCCAAGAATCTTACTTGAGAAGGAGCAGAAAAATAGCATGTTGACTAGATAGTGATGGTTAAAAACATGAAAAAGTCTGACCTTTTTCAGGGGAGTGTTTAGAGTAAGAAAAGAAGACATTTTGAAGCAATCTTTGGAATAGATAGAGGAAAAGAAAGAGGGGCCGGACACAGTGGCTCATGCCTGTAATCCCAACATTTTGGGAGACCGCGGAGGGCAGATCACAAAGTCAGGAGTTCAAGACCAGCCTGGCCAACATGGTGAAACCCTGTCTCTACTAAAAATACAAAATTAGCTGTGCATGTTGGCACATGCCTATAATCCCAGCTACTCAGGAGAATCGCTTGAATCCTGGAGGTGGAGGTTGCAGTGAGCCAAGATGGTGCCACTGCACTCCAGCCTGGGCAACAGAGCAAGACTATCTCAAAAAACAAACAAACAAACAAACAAAAACTGAGGCAAAAGCAATGGAAGAATGAGGTCTGAGCTACCCCTAAAAGAGAAATTTCACGGAGACGGAAAGAGAAGGATTCAAAACAGAGAGAGTTGTTGACAGTAGCAGGAGATGCAGAACAATCAAGAAGGATAAGGCCTAATACAAGTTTATCATGGTACCTTTGCCACTCTTTCAATTATTGTTTTACTGGGACAAACTATTGGTAGCTGATAATATTAAACTTCAAAATCTCTTGGATATTTTTAGTCTTTTCTTTATTCAGGAAAGCTTGTCTCAAACTCTGTGAAATTCTATTGGGATTTTTTAATTTATTTTTTTGAGGCAGGGTCTTGCTCTGTTGCCCAGGCTGGAATACAGTGGTATGGTCTCGGCTCACTGCTACCTCTGACTCCCGGATTCAAGAGATCCTCCCACTCCAGCCTTCCAAGTAGCTATGATTACAGTTGGATGCCACCAGCCTGGCTAATTTTTGTATTCTTTGTGACACAGGGTTTTCCCATGTTGCCCAGGCTAATCTTAGACTCCTGGACTAAAGCAATCACCCTCCTAGGCCTCCCAGATTGCTGGGATTACAGGCATGAGCCACTTCATCCAGTCCCTATTGGGATTTTGATTGAGATTGCATTTAATAGTGCAGGGACAATAGTCATATGGAAAAATACAATATTAGATCATGCCTTAACACCATTTGTGATAAACTCCAGATAGAAATGAGTCTGTTCGATTTGATGATTATGAAGTCTTTGAGAACTTTTGTCTGAGCAGTTTCTGAGCAGTGTCTTCTGAGAGGCTCATAAGTTTAATTGCACTGGGCTCAGAGATGGACTGGAGATGGAAAAGTAGAGTGTTAATATATAGCATTCTTTCCAGAAGCGTGGCTCTAAGGTAAGCAGAAAAAAGGCATGACCAAATGGCCATAGAGGAGCCCGAGGATTGAGGACATTTAATCTTTAATGATGGGAGCTTTTTTATAAATTGTTAGCAAAAGGAGAGAAGAACAGGCCAAAAATATGGAGAAACATGGAATAATCGATGCGGCAGGGAACCATGTGTAACAGACAGGAATAAGGTCTGAGTGCAGGTGGAGCTATTCACTCTGGACAGCAGAAGATGAGAATTTTATCTGCAACTACAGCACCGGTGATGCTGATAAGGCAGATACCAATGCTCTGAGGTTAAGACAACAAAACTAAAAAATTCTAACTTGAATTTTCTGGCTGGGATTTGGAATAACATCACTTACTGAGTGTTCTTGGCTGGAGTTAAGTAGAGATTTGAGAATCCTGCTGAAAGTTTAATATTGCCACTGTGGGGAAAGAAGGATGAAGTCCAAGTGCACTTAGAAGGATTACTGAGAGCCCAGATCAGGTTGGTTTCTCTGAAGGTCTGATGAAAGGAAGAAAAGGCAAAAAATTGAAAGATGGAAAGTATTAGC
The DNA here is from genome assembly GCA_963573385.1 of Cacajao melanocephalus. Classification (NCBI taxonomy): domain Eukaryota; kingdom Metazoa; phylum Chordata; class Mammalia; order Primates; family Pitheciidae; genus Cacajao; species Cacajao melanocephalus. The sequence continues at coordinate 26,898 of CAUYLG010063264.1, forward strand.
ATAGGTAGTTATGTTAACTGAATGCTTATCATCTGATGAACTGCAAATATTTTGCAAATGACACTTTGTTTTGTGTCCACCTGTTTGTTCTTAAAGTAGATTTATGAATTCATTCTCCATTCTTCAGCGCACTTACAGCATTGATGTGTGTGACCATTAATTAATTTTAGAGAAATCCCCAGGAGGGAGAGAAATAACAGTAATTAGAATCTTCAGTTACAAATGGAAAAATTGATGCCTAAAGATACTCCTGAGGTCATACTGCAAACCACTGTTTACTCATAATTAAATGAACATCCTCCAAATTCAATGAAAGGAATGTATTTCATGACTTTAGTGGGAGTAATATGCAAGGCATCTCAAGCCAGTCCTGTCATAGGAACTCAGGATATTGTTATAACTAGGCCAATCCTAGTGAAAACTGAAGTCAGGATTTTATTTCTTCAGTCTTATTCCATAATATAGCAAAGATTAGCAAACTATGGCTTGCTGCCATTTGGAAAAAACATCAAAAAGAGAAAAAATATTTTATGACCTGTGAAAATTATATGAAATTCAGATTTCAGTGTCCATAAATAAATTTTTATTGGAATACAGCCACATTTGTTTGTCTACATGTTGCCTCTGGCTGATTTCATGCTACAGTGGCAGAATTTAATAGTTAAAACAGAGAAGGTATGACCTGAAGGCCTGAAATATTTGCTATCTGGCACATTACAGAAAAAGTCTTGTATTAGTCCATTTTCATGCTGCTGATAAAGGCATAACAGAGACTAGGCAATTTACAAAAGAGGTTTGATGGACTCACGGTTCCACATGGCTGGGGAGGCCTCACAATCATGGTGGAAAGTGAAAGGCACATCTCACATGGTAGCAGACAAGAGAAAAGAATAAGACAGAAGTGAAAGTGAAAATGGCTTATAAAGCCATCAGATCTTGTGAGACTTATTTACTACCATGAGAACAGTATGGGGGAAGCCACCCCTGTGATTCAATTATCTTTCACTGGGTACCTCCCACATATGTGGGAATTACGGGAGTACAATTCAAGATGAGATTTGGGTCGGGACACAGAGCCAAACCACATCAAGACTCCCATCTCTTAAAATACAGCACTTGTCTGATCCAGTTTCTGTCCTATTCCCCCATCTCTCAGTACCTTATCCATTGGTTCTACTCATTGGCTAGTGTTAAACAGTGTATGTCCTCTATGCATTTTGAAGCTTCCTACTAATTTTTTTTGTACCATTGTTTCTCAAATGAGAGGTTAGGAGCCATCCTTGAGGTTACAGAGCTCATTTAGTCTTTGCCTTGAAACAGTTAAGAAAAGATTGTCAAACTCAGTGCAAAATCCTATTTGAATTCTGACTGGTATTGCATTTAATAGTGCAAAGAACAATTGTCTGCAATTGTGTCTACAAAATTTTTTGTTCTTTGGCATTCTCCCTTTACCCAGTTAAAATTACAGGGCTCTAAGGCTACAGGAAGGCAACCAGAGCAAGGAGGTATACATTTTCTCTTTCCGTTGAAGATTTTGTTTGTTTGTTATATATATATTTTATTGCACTTTAGGTTCTGGGGTAAATGTGTAGAACATGCAGGATTGTTGTATAGGTACGTACATGGTAATGTGGTTTGCTACCTCCAACCCCTGTATTGGGTGCATATATATTTAGGATTGTTAGCTCTTCTTGTTGCATTTATCCTTTTACCATTATGAAATGCCCTTCTTTGTCTCTTTTGATCTTTGTTGGTTTAAAGTCTGTTTTATCAGAGACTAAGATTGTAACTCCTGCTTTTTTTTGCTCTCAGTTTGCATGGTAAACCTTCCTCCCTCCCTTTATTTTGAGCCTATGTGTATCCTTGCATGTGAGATGGGTTTCCTGGATACAGCACACTGTTGGGTTTTGACTTTTTATCCAATTTGCCAGTCTGTGCCTTTTGATTGGGGCATTTAGCCCATTTACGTTTAAGGTTAATATTGTTATGTGTGAATTTGATCCTGCCATTTTGATGGTAGCTGGTTGTTTTGCCCATTAGTTGACACAGTTTCTTCATTGTGTCTATGCACTTTACCATTTGGTACGTTTTTGGAGTGGCTGGTACTGGTTGTTCCTTTCTATTTTCAGTGCTTCTTTCAGGAGCTCATGTAAGGCAGGCCTAGTGGTGATGAAATCTCTGAGCAATTGCTTGTTCATAAAGGATTTTGTTTCTCCTTCACTTATGAAGCTTAGTTTGGCTGGATATGAAATTCTAGGTTGAAAGTTCTTTTCTTTAAGGATGTTGAATGTTGGCCCCCACTCTCTTCTGCCTCGTAGGGTTTCTGCTGAGAGATCCACTGTGAGTCTGATGGGCTTCCCTTTGTGGGTAACCTGACCTTTCTCTCTGGCTGCCCTTAGCTTTTTTTTTCCTTCATTTCAACTCTCATAAATCTGATGATTATGTGCCTTGGGGTTGCTCTTCTTGAGGAATATCTCTGTGGTGTTCTCTGTATTTCCTGGACTTGAATATTGGCCTGCCTTCCTAGGTTGGGGAAGTTCTCCTGGATAATAATGTCCTGAAGAATGTTTTCCAGCTTGGCTTCATTCTCTCTGTCACATTCAGGTACACCTATGAAACGTAGATTAGGTCTTTTCACATAATCCCATATTTCTTGGAGGCTTTGTTCACCTCTTTTCACTCTTTTTTCTCTAATCTTGCCTTCTCATTTTATTTCATTGAGTTGATCTTCAGTGTCTGATACCCTTTCTTCTGCTTGGTCAATTCAGCTATTGAAACCTGTGTATGTTTTGCGAAGTTCTTGTGTTGTGTTTTTCAACTTCATCAATTCATTTATATTCTTCTCTAAGCTGTTTATTCCCATTAGCATTTTGTCAAATCTTTTTTCAACATTCTTAGTTTCTTTGCGTTGTATTAGAACATGTTCTTTTACCTCAGAGCAGTTTGTTATTACCCAGTTTCTGAAGCCTGTTTCTGTCATTTCATCCAACTCATTCTCCATCCAGCCTTGTTCCCCTGCTGGTTAGGAGTTGTGATCCCTTAGAGGAGGAGAGGCATTCTGGTTTTGGGTGTTTTTGTCCTTTTTGCACAGCTTTCTTCCCATCTTTGTGGATTTATCTACCTGTGGTCTTTGTAGTTGGTGACTATCGAAAGGGGTATCTGAGTGGACGTCCTTTTTGTTGATGATGAAGTTATTTCTGTTTTTTAGTTTTCCTTCTAACAGTCAGGCCCCTCTGTTTTAGGACTGCTGCAGGTCCACTCCAGACCCTGCTTGCCTGGGGATCACCTGCGGTGGCTGCAGAACAGTAAGGGTTCCTGCCAGTTTCTTCTTCTGTTATCTTTGTCCCAGAAGGATACCTGCCAGATGTCAGCCTGAGCTCGCCTTTAGGAGGTGTCTCTTTGGATATACAGGGGTTGAGGAGCTGCTTGAGGAGTCATTCTGTCCCTTATAGGAGCTCAAGTGCTGAGCTGTGAGTTCCATTGTTCGGTTCAGAGCTGCTGGGCAGGTACATTTAAGTCTGCCACAGCGGAACTCATAACTGACTTTTTTTTTTTCCCAGGTGCTCTGTCCTGGGAAGGTGGGGCTTTACTTATAAGTTCCTGATGTACTGCTGCCTTTTTTCAGAGATGCCCAGCCCAGCAAGGAGGTAGCCTAGTCACAGTGTGCCAGCAGAGTTGTTGCTGAGCTGCCATGGTCTCTGCCCAGCTGCTATATGAACTTCCTTGTGGTTTTTTTTTATAGAGGTATAATTAGAACTTCCTCAGTAATGACGGATTGCCTCAGTAATGGTGGACTGCCCCAGTAATGGTGGACTGCCTCTGTAGTGGTGGACTGCCTTGGTAATGGCGGATGCCCTTCCCTCCACAGAGCTGGACCATCCCAGGTCCAGCTGTGCTTGCTGTGATACTCTCAGTTCAGAGCATTCCAGATTGCTGGTCTTTGTAGGGGTGGGTCCCACCGAGACAGATCACCTGGCTCCCTGTTTCAGCCCCCTTTTTTTCAGTTGAATGGGCAGCTCTGTCTCCCAGGCATTCCAGGTGTCAGTTGAAATAGCACCCAGATTTGTGTAAGTTTTTTTGCAGAGACCCACTGCACCAGCTGCAACAGCCTTGCTGGAAACTCGTGGCACTTTTCCGCCCAGGAATCTCCTGGTCTGTGGGCAGTAAAAACTCATTTGGAAATGTGATCACTCACACTCTGCATTTTCGCTGGGAACTGTGCTCCAGAGCTGTTCCTATTTGGCCTTCTTGGATCATCTCCTCCCTTAATGATTTTTAGAGATGAGCTTTCGTAAAACCAGGGAGCCATCTTATCTTCACCTTTCCTGTCCATAAAAAATCATATTCTCTTCCACACTCCCATAATTATATAACCTGGCTTTCTGAAGGTAAAGGCGAACCTGTACCTGTAGGTTTTATTGATAGTGATGTTTAGAAGTGATAGATTTTCCCTGGGATTTCACTTTAATGTTGGATGTGAACTCTTCCTCCAGATTACGTCTCTTGTCTGTCTGTACCAAACACAGATCTTAGAAACAGAATCGAATGAATAGTGGCTGAGCACAGGAGCATGGGCCACTAACTTCAGAATGAGCCCAACTGTGCTCATTCTGAGCGATGGTTAGGGCTGTTTTGAAAAGATACTGTTGTTCATGCCTTGAGCTGGGATCCTTTAGGATAGCCAGTAAGAGAGAAGAAAGGCCTCTCAAACAACACCCTCATTGATTGCTGCTTAATATTTGTGGAAGCAAAACATTGGTTTCCATTTTTCTCTTCAATTTTCTGTAATAGAACTCTACTAAGGGTGCCTAAGAAATACATCAGACAGGGAGATACTTGTTGCATTTGGAAAAAGGCCGATTTGACATGAGAGAGTTTAAGTTCAATAGAAGTAACATTCTTACTGACTTAAAATCTTGCTTTGCCAAGTCTCTGAGACTTAAATAATCTCTTTAATGCTAGTTATTAATAGCAAAGTGAAAATTCCTTATTTATAAAAATACTAGAAAAGTGCAGGATGTTTGAGAAATTAAAATGTCTTTAAAGTTTGTCTGCTCATTCACTTAACTTTCCAGTTTATTTCTCTGTAAAACATTCCTAAATGTAAGTATAATACTGTTTTATAATACTGCTGAGGGCTCTTAAGGGGTATACATTATTTGCTGTTTCAGAATATAATATTCAGATAGAATCATCTTTGACATTTCAGTAATACAGTCAATTTTTAGCTCCAGGACCTGAATTTAAAATAGATTAGAGGTGTAGGACTCATAGTCTCATTTCTAAAATATTTGGCCTCATTTTCCTTATGAAAAACAAAAAGGATAGGGAAGCAAGGTGAATAATAATAGCAGAGAAGCTTAAAACAAATAAAAAGGCTATAACCCTTGTGGGCCTAAGGCAATAGAAATTTAATACATAATTACTATGGTGATTATGAGCATTCATATTTATTGTTTATTTACCTTCTGTCTTTGAACTTTAGGCTTCTCTTTATCCATAGAATTTTCTCTTCCTGTTAACTCAGAACCATTGAAGTCATAATTCTGCTGCTCTTTCTGGCTACTTGCTTCCATTTAAAGGTGTCTCTATACCTGATTCAGTTAGCAGTTAGGATAATGTGTACTGGCCATGCCAAGATAACCAGTTTTCCTTTTTCTGGCTCTTGCCGTTTGGAGTTTGCCCTTTCTGCTTTGTAATTCATTTCATGATCCTCACCCTTCTGACTGCTAGACTCTGGCTGTCCTATTTAGTTACTATTATTAGACACTCACTGTTGGCAGGTGACTGCTCTTTCCAGTAAAGTCTCATATGGTTGGGTTGGGTGGCTGTCACTTAAATCTGTTATGCAATTAATTTCAAAATCCCTTCTGCAGCCTTTTCAAATTTGGCTGAGCAGACCCCTTCTCAGACCTTATGAAGAAGAGTTTCTTGGAATAGGGTCCCCATAAATGTATATTTTTGAAAATCCTCATAGATGTTTGTGACATACCTCCAAGATTGGGAATCATTGACTTATGACCTTGAAAATTATTTTTTATATCCTTTTCTATGGTTGGAAGTGAAACCTAGGATTGTTTTTTCTCACCTGCAGTAGCAAAAATGAGACTTTTCTTTGTTAATCTTGTGTCTGTCACAATCACGTAGATACTACAACTTTAAGATATCATGGTTAATCTCTCTTTTTGACTTTCCCTAGTGAGGGAGAAATGAAACCGAGGGAAGATGTATTCCTTGAGGGCAGTGAATTTCAGAGGCAGTGGAACGTGAGTGGAGAGTGAAGAGCCCTTTCAAACTATTCAGGATTCGCTCAGTGAAATTAAATTCCTGAGGTGTTTGTCTTAGACCATGAAAGAGCTAGAAGGACACTGATTTTAAAATGTCCATGAGTGTAGAGAGGACACAACTGTGAAAGCTGATTCTAAAAGAAATCAAATGTGGAGGAAAGCCCTTGATTAAACTACTCTGGGTGTTAGCAGCGTAAAGTGACTGAGAAACAATAAAAGCTACATGAACAGAAAGGAGTTTTAAGGTTTTTTATTTTTTCATTGATTCAGATAAGCCAACTGAGGAATGCTTGCCTGAAACTAAATGAGCAGTTAAAAACAACAACAAATAAACCAACTAGAAGACAGAAGGCAAACACTAGTGGCTCACCAGTGAGATAAATATGGGAAATAAGCTAAAAAACATGACTGCATGAGACAGATGTAACAAAAACAGACAGCAGATGAGACTCACATATAAATAATAGGAGCAGCCGCACTTCAGTTGGACTCAGTACTCTCTTCTCTCATTACCTTGGCCTGGGCAATCTCAGGCATTTTCTCTCTCTCCAGTTCCAGAGCCTCAACTGCGTAATTGATATCTCTGCTTGTAATATTAATACGCAAGTGTATCAATATGTCAGTATGTTTAAAACTAACTTCTGGATCTTTCCCTGCCAAGCCTAATCCACTTTCACTCTTCTCTGTTTCAGGGAATGCCACCACCATATATTAGAGAGCCAGTGAGAACCACATCTTTTTCATCCTTGACATAGCTCTATTCCTCTTTCTCCATAGCTAGTCCACTTCAAAGTCTTGTCAGTTTTACACCTTCGAATCGATTCTCCTTTCTCCATCCTTACTCTACCATTCCAGTCCAAGATATTGTCATCTCTTCCATTGATTGTCATAGTATCTTCCTGCATTCAACATCCTTCTTCAATATATTCTTCACCCCACAGCCAGAAACATGTTTTCTAAATTTAGTTTTTATCACTTTAATACCAGTGCCTTCCCTTCAGAAGCCTTTGATGACTTTTCACTGCTATAGGATGGAGACCAAAATCCTAAACCACACTTAACACTTGCAGTATGGTCATGATTGGCATGGACTCTTTTTACAACTTCCATACCTGCTTCTCTCCCCACTCCACTATTTTTTTTTAAGAGACAGGATATTACTAGGTTACCCAGGTGGAAGTTCAGTGATGTGATCATATCTCACTGCAGCTTCAAATTCCTGGGCTCAAATGATCTTCACCCTCCTCAGCCTCCCAAATAGCTGAGACTACAGGCATGCACTGCCATGCTTGGCTGTTAAAAAACAAAATTGTAGGGATGGGCATGGTGGCTTACGTCTGTAATCGCAGCACTTTGGGAGATCAAGACAGGTGGATCACCTGAGGTCAGACTTTCGAGACCAGCCTGGCCAAGGAGGTGAAACCCCATCTCTACTAAAAATACAAAAATTAGCCAGGCATGGTGGCATCAGCCTGTAATCCCAGCTACTTGGGAGGTTGGGGCAGGAGAATAGCTTGAACCCTTGAGGCGATGATTGCAGTGAACTGAGATTGCACCACTGCACTCCAGCCTGGGCAACTGAGCAATACTGTCTCAAAAAAAAAAATTTTTTTTTTTTTTTGTAGAGATGGTATCTTCCTTTATTGCTAAGGCTAGTGTCAAACTTTTGACCTCAAGTGATCTTTCCACTTTATCTTCCCAAAGCTCTGGTGGTCATGTATGTGGTATAAGTGTGTGGTGTGTGTGTGTGTATGTATGGGGGTGTCATATATGTGGGTATGTGTCCTCCCAAAGTCATGAGCCACTGCTCCCAGCCCCTCTTCTTTTCTTTGATACTCCAGCAGTGCCCTTCTTTTACTTGGTGAGACATGCACCCCAGGGACTGACCACCTGCTGGTGCATTTTTCTCCCTCTGGCATCACCCCTTTTTCTTCTACAGATTTTTCAGACTGCAACTCCTCCATCGCTCTCAGCAAAGCCTCGTCTGTGCTGTCAGTTGTGGCCACAGTTATTTTCTGTGCCTTGTTGCAGTTTTGGGTAGTTTTCCTGTAGTGCAGGGCTTCTCAGCCTGTGCACTGTGAGCTTGCTGGACTAGATGATTCGCTGGTGTGGTGAGGGCTCCTGTGCTTTGTAAGTGGCGTCACTGGCCTCTGCCCACTAGATGCAAGTTGTGACCATCAAAAATGTCTCCAAACTTTGCCAGGTATCCCCTGGGGGAGAAAATTATCCCTGGTGGTTGAAAACCACAAGTAGGCAGCTTCCTCTACTGCAGTCTGTGATGTGTGTCTTTCTCAAAAAAACTGAAGATTTCAGAGAGCAGGAACAATGGGGTGTATATGAGTGTGTGTCGGGGACATGTATGTAAGTATGGGAGGGGCTGAGGGTATGTGTGTGTGTGTGTGGGAGTGGTGTGTGTTGGGGGTGTGTGTGTGGTGTATGTGTATGGGGGTGTCATGTATGTGGGTATGTATGGTGTATGCGAGTGTACGTGTGTGTGTATGTGGTTGAGTGTGAGTGTATGTGGGTGTGTGTGAGGTTTATGTGTGTGAAAGTGCGTGTGTAAGTGTGTGGGGAGTGTGTGTGTGTATGTGTGTGGGAGTGTATGTCAGCAGGGTGTGTGTGTGGTGTGTGTAGAGGTATGTGCATTTGCGTGGCCGGATGTTTGTGGCCAGGTATGCAGGTATGTGTGGGGTGTGTGTGTGTGGGGTATATGTGAAGGTAATGTGCATTTGTGTGGAGGGGTGTGTGTGTGTGTGTGTGTGTGTGTGTGTGTGTGTGTTGAATGAAAGAATGGGGAAAAAACTCACCAGTGGGGAATAATGTCACTACTCGATTCTAATCTTTTCATTATTTTGTTTCCATCAAGAAGAAAATTTGAGAATACCATTTATAATGTTATTGAGTTTTAAAGCATCATAATTTTGAGATGCAGTTCCTTAGAGAACAGTAGTCATGTGATGTATGCTTTTCTCATCCATGACCGAAACACTCCAGATCATGACATTTCATAAGGAGGTGACTCAACTTCTCTGATCTATGCAGATGGCCTAAAATCCGTTAATATACTTCATGTTGTTATATGAGAACTTCGTATTATTTAGTTGGGGGAAAACTATACCTGCACCGTAATCAATATTTAAACTTGAAGTGGAGATGGAACGTAAAGTCGTTCTTAGATGTAACAGGAATGTACTCTGTGCTTTTGATAAGGTAATTTCTAGCAGTTCAAAGTGACTAGTAAAAATGGTAGACATAGGATAATAATAAATGAGAAAAAAGAAACAGGTATACAGAGGAAGTAACACTTGATTCTAAATGGAAAAATTAGGAATGTCTTTCTAGAAAACATGCTATTTGAACTGCTTTAAAGATGCATAGGACTTTTCTAGATAAGAAAGCAGCATCTGAAAAAGTCTTGGAATTAAAAGGGGTATAGTACATTCAAAGGAAGTCTCTGGCTGGAAGGAGCACAGCATGTGGGCTATGGGATATTTCGGATGATTGTGAAAAGATTGGTAGGTGAAAAGATTGGTAGGGGCTCGAATATGAAGAGTTTTAAATGCTGAGCTATAGAATTTGGAATTTTGTATAGCAGTCCATCCTAAAGACTGAAAAAGAAAATGGCATGGTTATGTTTGTATTTCACAGAAATCTCTCTGGTTGAATGCGGAAGGTAGCCTAGAATGTGTGAGACTGGAACTTTGGAGACTAATTAGGGATCTGTTATAATAGTTTACAGGAGAAGTGGTGAAAAACATGATTCAAGACAGCAATATTAGGAGTGGAAGAAAAGGGGTGATTTCCCAAGACCATATGAAGTAGAAGTGACATGTTACTGGTAGTGGCAGTGAGAGAGACACTAGGAGGACTCTCAGATTTCTAATTTGATTTTTCACATGAATTGCAAAGCCATTAACAAAGAGAGGATTTAGAAGGAACAGGTTTGAATGGACAAAGATGAGTTTGATTTTTGGATATCCTGAAGTTAAGGCATTCAAGAACCTCTAGTTGGAGAAGTCAGAACTGGGACTCAGAAGAGAGATCAGAACCAGGGATATATTTGAGTTACTATGAAGGAGTGGTAACCGATGCTATGGGAATGGAAGAGGTACCCCAGGGAAAGGGTATGAAGAGGAGAGGCAGACTCCTATCATGTACCACCAAGAAAAGGTTCAGCTAAGGGAAGCCTTGTTCTAAGTCTTTTATCTGAAACTTTAATCACCTGAAGGATTTGTATTTTAAGATTCAGAAAGAGAAAGTAATGGAATTACTTTCATGTCCACTTGCGTTGATTTATTTATTTTATTGGTATCAGAGAACTAGTGCTGAGATCTCTTAAAATAGGTACTCAGTTCTATTTACAGCTCTTTGTGAGTCAGGAAGTCACAACATCTTTGTAAATTTTGCAAGTCTTTGAGAACAGCCTTCATGATATGTGCTTTCAGACCACAGGCATATGGTGAGAGAGATCTTGCCTTCCAAAAGCAGTGATTGAAAAATAGGAGAGTTTGAAAATTATTTAGATAGGTTTTTGCACTGATTTAACATGAACGAATCCATTCTATTTTAATGATTATCTTTACTCTCTTGAGAGTATACTTTGACCATGGTTTTCCATGTGTATCTATTTCAGAACTTCTTGTATTTTATCTGGCATATGGTCCATTTGTGCTAATGACTAGAAGTGCCATTATAGTCATTGTAATTGAGTAAACCAGAAACATTCTATTTAATTATTTCGTGCGCAAATCAAGTTCTAGCCTATTTGCTGGTTGTGTTGGGTTACTATAAAAACGTGTCTGCCAAAACCAGTTGTAAGGAATTAGGTAACATGAACAGATTCTGATACTAATTGATCTGAATGTTTAACAGCAAATGATACAACAGTGCCTCCACATCAGCCGTAGTACGGTGTGTTTGCAGTTGTGGTGACATTTGAAATCAGCAGACAAGATAGGGAAAATGAATCCAACAAAATCTCCCGTCGGTTTTAATATAGCAAATACAATTTTGTTGATTTAGTTGTTGTTTTTTTTATGGTTCCCTTTCAGTTAAAAGGCATTATCCGAGGCCAGGAAAAAGTGACTTACGAGTTATTAAAAAATGTATTTTTAATTTAAATACAATTAAAATATATTGGCAATAATTCACTTATATCAGAATTGAGTTTAAGAATTCACTGAATGGTAAAATTGTTTATACCTAAGGAGGACAGAATTTAACAATAGATTTGTAGACAATATTTTCAAAATAAATTATTGTTATGTGCAGTGAAAATTAAATACACATATGTATTTTATTAGTTATGGTACATTTTACTGGATATAGCATGTTCTTGAAAGAATTGGATTTAATCTTAATTTTTTATTACTTTTAAAATAAACTAAATGAATGTTAATGTATTTGCCCAGAGACATAGAACCTGGCAGGGGCAGAGCCAATGTGGAAACTCAGGTCATAAAGTCTGCAAAGCTTATACATTTAGTTACCACCTTATGTGTGGTGCTCCTTCTGAGTCTTTCATGGCGTGTGGGTGGAGAACTCTAGCTCTTTATTAGTTTCTTGTTCCTTTTCTTTTAGGGCTTTCTTTCATCTTTGCAAAGTGATCGGATAGGTGTAAATGAATAGGAAGCATGAAAATGTCATTGGCTTAAATGTGAGCTAATAAAATATTCAAACTGAATGAACAGATGGTGGAAATACCAGAAAGTTGTGTAATGTGGGATTATTTGCTAGTTTATCCTTCTTTCATGGTAAGACTCACAAATTGGTGACACTGACTTCATATATGTGAAGGTAGTAAAGATCTACTGACTTTTTATCTTTAACCACTTTAATGTGCATTTTCAAATTCTTTCTTATTTATTTTTATGGAGGTATAATTTACATAGAGTGAAATGCTTTGATCATAAGTGTACAGTACAATCAGTTTAATAGATGCATGCCACCATGCCCAGAAAAAAATCTTTTAAATATTTTTTGTAGAGATGAGGCCCCACTGCATTGCCCAGGCTGGTCTCAAACTCCTGGGCTTAAATGATTGTCTTGCCCCTGCCTCCCAAAATGCTGGGATTATAGGTGTGAGCCATGATGCCTGGCCAAAATTGGCTTTTTTATTCCTGGAATTCATGCATTTATATCACTTTTATAGTCTTAAAAATGTAGCCAAAAAAGAAACAGAAAAAAACTACAGTAAATGGAGTGTATTTGTGGCAGTGGAAGAGACTTGCTGTTCCGGACCTTGAAGTGGCACCACCCAGCATGTCATGGCATGTGTCACAGTAAAAAGGCTGGACTTCCTTATTATACAAACTTCTGCTTCAGAGAAAGAAATGGATAAAGGGAAGCAAATCTACTCATATAACTTGCCCTCAACAAGGCCTTAGGGGTCTTACTGAGGCACAGATATGTGGTAATTATGGTTAGATGGACTTATTCTTTTAAATTTTGAAATATTTAATTGACAAAGATGGTATATATCAGAGTGTACAACATAAAGATATGATATAAATTATCATAAATTAACACATCCATTGCCACCCATTCTGTATATTAGATCCTCAGAACTTACTCATCTTATAACTGAAAATTTTTACTCTTTGATCAATATCTCCCCATTTCCCCTGCCTACGACCCCCAGTGGCCACCATTCTACTCTCTGTTGCCGTGAGTTCAACTTTCTTAGATTTCACATCTGAGTGAGATCGTGCAGTATTTGTCTTTCTCTCTGTGTCTTATTTCACTTAGCATGTCCTCCAGATTTATCCATGTTGTTACAAATGACAAGATTTCCTGCTTTTTAAAGGCTGAATGGTATTCCATTGTGTATCTACACCACATTTTCTATATCTGTTTATCCGCAGATAGACTCTAAGGCTGATTCCGTATCTTGGCTGATCCCAATATCATATCATCCAGTAATCCCACTAGTAGATATATATTCAGAGGAAATTAAGTCAGTATGTCGAAGAGGTATCTGCACTCTCATGTTCAGTGAATAATGCTGCAGGGAACATGAGAGTGCAGATACCTCTTCCACATACTGATTGCATTTCCTCTGAATATGTATCTGCTAGTGGGATTACTGGATCATATGATTTTTCCATTTTTAATTTTGGGGGGAAACATCACACTGTTTTCTGCAGTGGCTGTACTAATTTACATTCATACTACCAGTATGCAAGGATTCCTCGTCCTCCATATCTTTTCTAATACTTGTTATTTCTTGTCTTTTTTATAGTAGCCATTCAAACAGGTGTGAGGTGACATCATACTGTGGTTTTATTTTTTGTGTCTTTGTTTTTCTTCATTTCTCTGATGGTTAGTGATGTTAAGCACGTTTTCATATACCAGTTGGCCATTTGTATGTCTTCTTTTAAGAAATTAATTTCTTATTCCAGTTAATTAGTGGATTTTTGTGTATGTGTATTATGTGATGTGAGATAAGGATCTGATTTCATCTTTCTGCTTAGCATATCCCATTATCCCAAACAAGTTACTGAAGAGACTGTTCATTTTTTTATCAAAAGTCAATTGACCATAAATGTATAGATTTATTTCTCGGCTATCTATTCTGTTCCATAGGTTTACATGTTTGGTTTTATGCCAGCACCATATTGTTTTGATTACTTTCACTTTGTAGTATATTTTGAAGTCAACTATTGTGATGCCTCCAACTTTGTTCTTTTGGCTTATAATTGCTTTAACTGTTTTGGGGTCTTTTGTGGCTTGCATGAATTTTAGGATTTTTTTTTTCCATTTCTGTGAACAATGCCATTGGAATTTTGATAGGGATTGCATTGAATCTGTAGATTACTTTTGGTAGTATGGATATTTTAACGGTATTAAATTTTTCAATTCATTAACATGGGATACCACATTAATTTGTCTCTAATTTCTTTCATCAACATCTTATAGTTGTTAAAGTACAGATATTTCACCTTCTTGATTAAATTTGTTTCCATATTTTCTTTTTTAGGTTATTGAAAGTGAGATTGTTTTGTTAATTTCTTTTTTGGATAGTTTGTTGTTAGTATAGAGGCACAACTGATTTCCATATGTTGATTTTGTATCCTGCAACTTTACTGGATCCATTTATACTTGGTAAAATGTTAATGCATAACTGGAAATAAAACCTTTTTGAAATGTGAGTTGCTTCTTGAAAAGTTATCTTCAACACAAGATTGGCAAGATCAGGTTCCGTTTATTACTAAAAGAAACCTCTATATCTCAGTTTCTGATTAAATATTGATACTTGGTTAGTTTCTATATGGGAACAGTCTCAGAGGAAACAGTGACAGACAGTGTTATGTGAGGATATGAGAAGGCTCACCGTGCTAACATCTCATTCTCTAACTTTCAGAGGTTTTTGAAAAAAATCTTTGCCTTTAGATTTTATGTGTTGGCTGTTTGGCTATTTTGTCTTCCAAGTCCTACCTGGAGGATAAACAATTAAATTACTCTCAGATACTAATAGCCTAATTGAAATGTATTATATTCTTTTTCTTTATAACAGGTAAGTAAGATTAAGGCATGGAAGAAATTGAAAGTTACGGATTAGGAGGGATAACGGAATTACTTTGAAATATGTGCCTTACTTGAAGAAGGCAAGCCTGGATGAGATGACAGAAAAGGTGACATGAAGGCATGAGTTGTCTGAGGTGGGAGAGATGAGGGCAGGAGAGTAATAGTAAATACAGATGAAGGCATTTGTGAGACAGGTAAAAGGACAGTGATTTCATTTACACGTGGGTCTTGTTCTGCCTCCACCCACCCTGTCTGCCTTGCCAAATTTTATCCCCGTGAAACCAAGATTAGTAGTATGTTAAATCAAATATAAACAGATGTTTTTTCCTACTTCTCCCATTTTCCTTCTCTTACTTTTTTATCCTCCACCTTCTCCTCATAAGATTTGGACTGTTTAACTTATTCTCTAAATCATAGAAGAGACCATGTATAAAAATGGAGAATTTCCTCTCCACTTGAATATGCATCAACACTATGTGATTTTTCCATTTAATCATTTATTTAGTCAGTCACTCACTCATTTATTTAGTAAGGCAGTTGGTCAACAAAATTTTGGGAGTTCTGAAAAATACCAAAAGTAAAACATCAATATTTTATAAACCCACTTCTTTATTTATAGCCCGGATATGTATTTTTCAGGTATAGTTTGACTATAATATAGGTAAATTATTTATTACATTTAACCAGGATAGGGAACTTAAACAGAAAAGCAGGTTAGAAAAATGTAGTTTTTGACATCTTGAGTTTGAGGTGCCTCTACGTAGGTCATGCAGGTAGAAATGTCTCATAAGCAAGTGGAAAATGAGTCTAAAGGTCAGAAAGAGGTTTGGGCTGAAGATCTGTTTGGAGTTATCAGTTTAGAAAATTTCGGAAACCTTATTACTTCCAGGAGACTGGTTTAGTAATAGTTCAGCTTTTGATAAGGTTAAACAGAATTGCCTTTAAAAAAATCTATTACATTATAAAACTTTTTTTTCTAATGTTTGGTTTTATAACATTGTCTTAACTTATAAGTAATTCTCTACTGTCAAATTTCTGTATGTATTTAATTATTTCTGTTCTGCCTTTTGTGTCTTTCTGAGTTGATAGTCTGATCCTAATGCATAAAAGAATCTATGTAAGAGCAAACGATTCATCACAGATAAGAGAGAAGACTAATTAAAACATCGATCAATTAGTGTGACCTTTATGAATTCTGTATGGGAGGGTTAGCATTTATTATCTAGTTAAGACTTGTGAATTTGTTATTTGGAAATCTTTTACTCATGTTTGTGGTAGAATGTATGAGACCCTAAAATATCAAGATATGTCATTGCAACATGTTAATAATTTGCTGATAAGCATAAAGACCAATGAAAAGGCAGAATTTAGTGAAGCAAATGGCTAAAACTGACAATAAAAATGTAAACAGGATATTAGCTAATTAATATTTTTCCCTCTTTTTTTTTTCCACTTCATCATCTTGCAGACAACTTGAAGAATGATACATCCAGTGTGGACTAAATTTTATAATATCCATTTCTTAATCCTCCCAAGTTTGAGGCAAATCAAAACCCAACTTGGTCTATAAATGTTTATACCATTTTAGAGATTGAGTTTTGAATTCCTGTCTTCATCATCTTTGCATCTAAATAACAAGTGTTACCCTACGACCCTTTATCATCTACCTTTGTTGCTTGCCTGTCAAATACAATACTGCTATTTTAAATTTCTGAACTGCCTCCTCTTCTTCCAAATAGGGGGCATTGATTACACCTTATTAAATCATTTCCTTGTTTTCTTGCTGAAATGCTTATCACACCTTTTTTGTATACTTGTAAATGTGTTGTCAGAATCAAAAATTGTTGTGTTACATGTAGAATATAGCATAAGAAACATAACAAACCCTGGAATGTTTAGGCTATCTCCAAATGTCAAACAAAACAGGAAATGTTTCTTTGTTTAAAACTTTTTCTGAACATTTCATATACTTCCAAACATACTACAGAGGATAGACAGTCTGTTAAAGGTAAACTTAACAGTTCTGAGAAATTCTCTTCCTGTTACCACGTTTTCCCCCTTTGTAGATATTACTGATGTGTTCTAGCAATCAGTTGATGGTCTCTTTTGCCTAGGTGTGAGCAGTACAATTTTAAAGTAGTTATCTTGCAGATCACGGTTCTTGACATTTCAAATTTTTTAAAAAACGGAAACGTCTGAGATTAAAAAGTGTTCAAATTTTATAGAACAATTACTTACATCTGTTGTTGGTTAGCAGTTAGGTCAAATTGAGCAATGACTTGTGAAGTCTATTGTATTTCTCTAAATATAAAGCACATTTTACATTTTGAAAAATGATTGATGTCAAACTCATTAATATGAGTTTATCTGAGTATAATGAAGAGTGATGTTTTGAAAGGGTAATCAAGTGTTTTCTCTCAATAGTGTCACATTTTAAAATATCTAATAAAATTTGAGTTTAATTATTTTTATTCTATTAGGATTTTTCATTGGGGGAGGGATTTGTTCTTTTAGTAGTCTAATTTTTGTTTGAAAAGTAATGTTAATAGCTTTTTTTTTTTTTTGAGACGGAGTCTCACTCTGTCACCTAGGTTGGAGTGTAATGACACAATCTTGGCTCACTGCCATCTCCACCCCACCCCCCCCACCCCCGGGTTCAAGCATTTCTCCTGTCTCAGCCTCTGGTGTATCTTGGATTACAGATGCCTGCCACCACACCCAGCTAATATTTTTTGTAGTTTTGCCATGTTGGCCAGGCTGATCTTGAACTCCTGAACTCAGGTGATCCACCTGTTGCTCTTTGGCCTCCCAAAGTGCTGGCATGACAGGCATTAGCTACTCGCTCAGCCTGTTAATAGCTTTTAATGAACAGTAGAAGTCTAAGCAAATGACATCATATATTTCAGTAATTTTATTTAAGAATGTAAAGTAACCTCTTAAGGCAAGATTTCTTTATGTGATATTTGTGACTGTATCATTCACTTTTGTATGCTTTTTTTTCATTTAGAGAATTTATCTATTTAAGTGAAATATGAGTTACTCTATTTAGTAGTATTAGAAGAAAAAGGAATTTGAAGGTCACAAATAGGTTACAGAGAAGTAGCAGCTAATTTTGCATATTTTTACAATGAAGCCTTCAGAAAAATGAGGCCAAGTAAGGACATAGTCATTGATATCTTAGGAATGTGTTTTAAAGGCTTCTTAGCCAGGAAAGGGGTATGAAAGATGGGGAGAAGGCTAATTACAAGTGTTTGGGTGCTGAATTGCTTTTGGTCATGAACATGAGGGATAAACTAAGTGAAGAATATCCAAAACATCCCCTCTTATGCATCTATGTTATTCTGCATCTCTGCAACTGCAGTGAGTCAGCAATTTTAAGATATAAAATCAAATGAGACTTGAGGGGAATACATTTAAGTGTGCACATTATTTGAAACAAAGCAAGATGAATTGACAAGAATCTCATGTAAATTTTGAAAACAAAACAGCAACAAAAAACACTGCCATAACCATGTAAAGTTTCTGCCCAGCAATAGATGGTAAATCATAAATTATAATGAATGACTTCTTGTTTGTAATTTCACGTGTATATAAAATCATTAATTTTTTATTTAGTGTGTCATAAATATATTTTAAAGAACATAAAACTATGTATAAATCAACTTGGACTTTATTTTTGGATAAACTTACTCTTCAAACGGTCTTAATAAACTGTTTATCTGTAAATTATGTTGTATGAAAAAATGAGCTTTCTTATGAAGTCTTAGAAGTTAGAAAGAATACGTACTTAAGACAATATGACAATTTCTTTTAATGTGTTAGTTAACACTGTCAGGAATTTAAAATTGGCTACTAAATTTTTTACAACACCTGAACCAACCCTTACTTGTAATTTATTTTTAAGTAGTTTGGTAATGTTACATGTTTTTGTTATTATATTACGTATTCTGTTTTTGTTACTTTGGGTAAGAAAATCACTGAGGGTCAGATTGGATGCACAGAGGAAATCGCGCTGAATTGGGAACCAGCAGCAATAGAAGACAAGACCGTTTTGGCGCTGATCAGCTGAGTGAGCCTAACTACTCTGCTGACTTCATTTCCTCTCTCTGTACTTGAAAGATTCATGAAGAACTTCCATTGACTGAGCCCCTGCTCTGTGCTAGGCAGCATTATTGCCAATCTTTGCAACAGTATACACTCTGGGCATTATTATATCCATCTTATAAATGAAGAAACTGAACCTCAAAAGGTTAAACAACTTGCCCAAGGTCACACACCTAAAAAGTGGTTAATACTGTTCCAGACCATCTAGCTATAAAATCTGTGTGGTTTAGCTCATCAATTTGTCATTCTCTGAATTACATACATTTTACTTTGAGAGTCTTTGCCATGACCCTATCTCTGCATTTTTATAAAAATAGCTTTTTTTTTTAATTGCTGAGAATTCTCCTAAAAACCTAAAATTGATTTTAACTGACCACATTTTGTACAGTTGTGCCTTGACAAATTTTTCTGAATTTGATTGGTTTTTAAATATTTTATCACAGATCTTCTTAACATAAGCTAACTGCATGCAGTCTTTCAAACATGATGTTCTTTTCCATTTATGTAATTGTTAATAAAATTATTGAAAGATAGTGTCCTCATACCTCTCAATGTTAAAATTCTCTTTATGATCACCTTTTACATCGTTTTTCCAATCCATATTGTGTAATTATTTTATCAGGTGTTTGTCAGGTTTCATATGAAGTCCCTCTGGCCATGAATTTTGCATTGAAATAGAATAATTTAAAAAGAAAAAGTACAGCTCAAAAGTTTGCTATCTTGCTAGCATTGGTATATATATATTTTAAAGAGGATATAGATTAATACAGTCTTGGTTTGTCATTAAAAGTTATGCTAGTTCATCTCTTTCAAAATGTAATTCTATTGCTCTCTTATATTTTCCTCATAAATGCTGGGGGCCAACTGTATAAAAATATATTCGTATATATTCAGAGGTTTCTTTTGTAATAAAAAAGAAAGTCTAAATGTGGTAAGGCTGAAGAAATCAACATTGACCAAAAACAGCTGCCCTGTTTTTAGCAAGATATATGTTAATTTCCCCAGAGGTTAAAAATGTTTTAAAAATATAAATGAAGTTGTTAGTCCCCATAGAATCAGGGTAATAATAATAAACCATTTTAATTACTTCTAAAAATGCAGCCTTGAGCATTTTTATCTTCTTATTACATCCAATGGCTTAGCTTCCTCTAGGTGCCTATATCCCAGCAAAGTTTCTGTGGCAATTATAACTGTGCTTCATCTTAGGCTTCTATACTTGGCATCCAAACATGAAATTTAGAAATTGACTTTGGTATAATTTGATAGAAATAGGTATAATGTGATTTGCCATTTTTTTTTTTGTCTATGGGTTTGATATCTGGCTGTTATAAACCTCCATAAGTCAGTTCTGAAAGTTTACAATGTAGGGAAGTTGGGACGGAAATGGAGTAAGGTAGAATATACTTACCTCTATTGTAAACTTGGGAGGTATATTTATTAGGGTTTACGGGTTCCAAACCAGAGAGTCAGGCTTAATGCTAACTCCCCCAGCTTTATATTCCCCTGTAAAAATTATCAGATACAGTCTTTGATAATGATATGTATCAGCTAGTGCCAAATAAAATCTCATTAAAGAATATTAGTTCAAGGAAGGGCTGCGTTTAGACTTTTTGAGCAATATTTTGCATATTACAATATCAAATCATAGATTTTCTTTCTTTTTTTTTTTTTCCTCCTCTTTTGAGATGGAGTCTCACTTTGATGCCCAGGCTGGAGTGCAGTATCTCTCTGGGCGCACTGCAACCTCCATCTTCCAGGTTCAAGTGGTTCTCCTGCCTCAGCCTCCCGAGTAGCTGGGACTACAGGGGCCTGCCACCACACCTTGCAAATGTTTGTATTTTTAGCAGAGGCGGTGTTTTGCCATATTGGCTAGGCTGGTCCTGAACTCCTGGCCTCAATTTAGCCACCCACCTTAGCCTACCAAAGTGCTGGGATTACAGGTTTGAGCCACTGTGCCCAGCCTAAACTCATAGATTTTCTAGTAGTTGAGTGGACACAAAGTTTTTCTTTATTTATTTATTAAAGTATATTACATACAATACATGACTACTTCTCCTTCAAAGATATTAACATATTTCCAGGTAAGTTGATCTGTCCCCAAATCTACCCTTTTCTCTGGAAAGAAACAAACATTGTTATCAACTTAGTACGTATCCTCCAGACATTTATTTGGTGTGTATATATATACAGACATAACTTGTTTTACTGCACTTTGCTCTATTGTGCTTGACAGATAATGCATGTCTTACAAATTAAAGGTCTGTGGCAACTCTACATTGAGAATATCTATCACAGCCGTTTTTCCAATAGCATATGCTCACTTTATATCTCTGTGTCACATTTTGGCAATTCTTGCAGTATTTCAACAAATGCTTTTATTATTATTGTATCTGTCATGGTGATATGTGATCACTGATCTTTGATATTACTATTGTAATTGTTTTGGAATGCTATGAACTGCACCCACTCTAGGGTGAACTTAAGGGATCAGTGTTGGATGAGTTCTGATGCTCCACCAACTAGCAATTCCTCCATCTTTCTCCCTCTCCTCAGGCCTCCTTATTCCCTGAGACATAACAATGTTGAAATTAGGCCAATTAATAATCCTACAACGGCCTTTAGTGTTCAGGTGAAAGGAAGAGTCACATATCACTCATTTTAAATCAAAAGCTAGAAGTGATTAAGCTTAGTGAGAAAGGCATAGTGGAGGCTGAGATAGGCTGAAAACTAGGGCTTTTGCACTAAGTAGCCAATTTGTAAATGTAAAGGAAAAATTGATAAGAATTAAAAATGCTACTCCAGTGAACACATGTATGATAAGAAAGCAAAACAGCCTTATTGCTGATACAAAGTTTGAGTACTCTAGATAGAAGATTAAAGCAGCCACAACACTGCCTTAAGCCAAAGCCTAATCCAAAGTAAGGACCTAACTGTGTTCAATTCTGTGAAGGCTGAGTTGAGAAAACTACAGAAGAAAAGCTGGAAGCTAGCAGACGTTTGTTCATAAGGTGCAAGGAAAGCAGCCATCTCCATAACATAAAAGTGTAAAGTGAATCAGCAAATGCTGATGGAGAAACTATAGCAGGTCATCCTGAAGAGCTAGCTAAGATCATCAGTGAAGGTAGCTACATGAAACAGATTTTCGTTATTGATGAAACGGCCTTCTACTGGAAGAAGATGCCATCTAGGACTCTCATAGCTAGAGAAGAGAAGTCAGTGACTGGCTTCTAAACTTCAAATGAAAGATTAACCCTTTTGTTAGGGGAACACGCAGCTAGTGACTTTAAATTAAAGCTAATGCTCATGGACCATCTGAAAATCCTAGGACCCTTAAGAATTATGCTAAACTAACTCTGCCTGTGCTGCAGAAATGTAACAACAAAATTTGGATGTGATAGTACATCTATTTATAGCATTATTTACTGGATATTTTAAGCCCACTGATGAGACTTACTGCTCAAAAAAGATTCCTTTCAAAATATTAACTGCTCATTGACAATGCACATAGTCACCCAAGAGCTCTGATGGAGATATGGGGGAGATTAATGTTGTTTTCATGCCCACTAACAGCGTTCATTCTGCTGCCCGTGGATTAAGGAGTTTTTTAGATTTTCACATCTTCTTCTTTAAGAAACACAGTTTGTAAGGCAATCATTGCCATAGTGATTCATCTGATGGATCTGGGCAAAGTAAATTGAAAACCTTCTGGAAAGGATTCACCATTCTAGATGCCATTGAGAACATTTATGATGCATGGGAGATCAAACTATCGACATTAACAGGAGTTTGGAAAACGTTGATTCTAACCCTCGTGGATGACTTTAAGGGGTTCAAGACTTCCGTGAAGGAAATAACTGCAGATACGGTGAAAATGGCAAGAAAACTAGAATTAGCAGTGGAGCCTGAACATGGGTCTGAGTTACCATGATCTCATAAAACTTGAATGGATGAGGAGTTGGTTCTTATGGATGAGCAAATAAGTAGCTTCTTCGGATGGAATCCACTCCTAGTGAAGATGCTATGAACATTGTTGAAATGACAACCAAGGATTTAGAATATTACATTATTATAGTTAAGAGGATTGACTCCAGTTTTGAAAGAGCTTCAACTGTAGGTAACATGCTATCAAACAGCATCACATGCTACAGAGAAATCTCTCACGAAAGGAAGAGTCAACTGGTACAGCAAATTTCATTGTTTACTTTTTTTAAGAAATTGCCACAACCATCTGAAGCTTCAGTAGCCACCACCCTTATCAGTCAACAGCCGTCAACATGGAGGCAAGACCCTCCACCAGCAAAAAGATTAGGACTTGCTGCAGCCTCAGATGATTATTAGCATTTTTTAGCCATGAAGTATTTTTTGATTATTATTTTTAGACATATGCTATTGCATACTTAATAGACTACACTATAGTATAAACATAACTTTTATATACACTGAAAAACCACAAAATTTATGTGATTCACTTTATTTTGATACTTGATTTATGGCTGTGATCTGAAACCAAACCTGAAATATTTTTGAGGTGTGGATGGATGTATGGATGGATGGACAGATGGACGGATGGACAGACAGATAGATATATAGATGAGTATGCCTGGATAGATAGAGAAAATGTACAGTGTTTTATGTGTATGTGTTTTTTATAAATAGTCTCCTACTGCGTATTACTGATCATCTTTCAATTAAGTTTTTTAAATGTTTCCCAGTTATCTCTGGTTAAAAATAGTTTTATACTACCATTTCTGTCTCAGGCATAACTGTGAAGGAGATGATTTTTTTTTCTTGGTCTCTGTTATTTTGCTCATTACCTCTCTCATCTATCTTCAGTTTCAAACTCCCTCTCTCTATACACACTTAGTGTCTTTTCTGTCCTTACCCTGTCACTAAGACTCTAAACAAGATTCCTATATTTTACTTTGAACTTGTCAATGTATTACCAAATTGTATATTAATCATTGGAACCAAGTATAAAATAAAAGGCTGTGTGCCAGTTAAAAGATATTCTAGTACCAATAAGACAGTGGAGGAAATATTTTGGGGAGCATGGGTCTCTTCTCTGTCCTGAAGTCTCACCTATCAGTTTCCAGCTCATTCTGTGAGACCACAAAGCCAACTCTTCCAAATGATATTTTGAAAGAAAAAAGTACACATTTTGAACAGGCCTTAGATTTTGGTGTGGAACCTCTTGTCAGAGTTCTAATTTATAATCTGAAATTATGGGCTTCTCTCCTTAGCCAGGAGCAAGACAGTGAATACTTAAGAAGATTGTTCAATAATTACAAATGAAAAGGAGACAGATTATCTGCTAATATATAAAAGCAGTACTCCTGCTGCTGTTATGTGGTAGTGATGGTTGTGACAATCCTACCGAGCCTACTGGACCTAAAATATCGGGAGATATTGCAAGATGGAAGAGGCCATCAAACCACAGCATGACCACAGCCCTGGGAAAGAACTGTTGGGTCCCCCACTTGAGGCGTTTGTCTCCTCTTGGGTCATTTTGGATCCCAAACATTAAATATATTTGTTAGCGATATAATCTTTCATAGTTTTCAAATTCATCATCCTGATGCTGTTCTCTACCTTGAAGAATATGTACCTACTTATTAAGTACCAGGTACAATGCCAGCCATTTTACAATACTTCATATTTAATAAATGTCAGATTTAATAAGGTAAAGGTTAAGATATGCATTGTATGGGTGAAACCATTGAAGTTCAAGGTTGCCCAAACCAAAGTGATTATTTCATAATTCAGACTGAGATGGAGTTAACTCCAGAGTCTGTCTTTTTCCCTGTACCTTGCAGGTTTTTTTTCCTGTCACCTGGTTCAGTCAACCAATGGTGTACAAATAATTTTACAAACAATCATGTATAATATTTTGGGTTCTCATTTTTTGAGTCTTTTTTTGGAAAGTTTTAAAAGTAAGTTTCATAATTAGGTATACTATGCAAATGTAATTTGCCACTTTGGAAATTCTACCAGCCAAAACCCACTTAAATGCTTGCTGATAGAAATTTTCTTTTCACCAAAAGCATCTGCTATCTAACATAATGACCGACAGCAAGAAGCCACTCAAATACTCAAGGCTGTTCACCAACTAGACTTGTTTTTCTATTTGCAAATTCTTAAATTAATGAAAGCCCTGAGTTTTGTTGACGGATTACACAAATTCAATAGGTTTAACAATGCCCTACAGGGGTTTTGGAAGGGGAATTAGAATTTTCTTTCTCTGGCTATCCAATTATCTGATAGTTATATTATAAAATGCACTATTGTGGTTTGACCTTTAAGAATTTTTTGTTGTTACAAAATGAATTGTTACTACTTCAAATTATTTTCATGTTAAGATATTTGCACCACACATAATTTTTCTATACATTTTGTATTATATTTAGTGATAACACAGCATATCTAAAATGAGCTGTTTTTGTGTGTGCATTGTTAATTGATATATTTGCTGTGTATTGATACGTGAATTCATTAATGCAAAATTTATTAAAGAAAATAAGATTGATTTTTCTGGACTTTTATTTCTTGCCTCAGTTCTAAGAATTTTGTTTTGAGAAGATAATGCTATTTTAAGTCTAACAAAATATCTTAAGGTTATTAGATATATTCATGTTTAGCAGACTATTCAGAAATTTATTGAAAAATCAAATCAACTAATTCTTTTGAATTTTGAGTAAAGAATAACATTTATGCACATTCACAAGGTGAGATACCGCTGTTACTTAATGTGATTTATATTGTGCACATAGTGAAGCTGTGTTTGTAAGTTTTAAGGGTTGCATGTTAGCATAGTGGGAGATACGGAGACTCAAGACCTTGTGCATGTGCTTGTTTTATCCCACAGGTATTTGTGAAATAGTTTAGGGATGGCATTCAGTATGTACTGGTAGCTCGTATTTTAGAAATGCAGGCAAGATCTCGTTTGTAAATTTCTTGGATTGAAAGTGTCTTCAAGATAGTGTTCTTAGCTTCTTAGACTGTTTAATGATTCAAATTTTAGAACAAAACCTCATGAAGCCACTGGCAATATTATTAAGCTTATCATCACCTTTATAATTAGTCTTCTTGCATATTGTAGTTGTCCACCCACCTGAATACTAGCCAACTTTCTTTTATTTATTTAATTTCCCCCAAAGAATGCTGTCCTACTGCCTTGTGACATTTTCACAATAACATATATTGTTTCATGCTTAGACATTTAAGTTAATAATGACATTTCCATTTTGTTTTACAGAGCATCAGGGCATCGGGCCTTATCCTGTTGGAAACAATCCTTTTTGGGTCTCTGCTCCTATACTTTCCTGTAAGTAACATTATCATGTTTTTAAAGTAGACATGTATTTTATATTGCATACTGTGAAGCTACTTTTTACACACACATGCACACACACGAAGTGCAGGAGTTCTTGGCTCTTGTCTTACTTGAGAGAAAGAATTTGGCCAAGAGAAGTAAAGTAAGTAAAGGTTTATTGAAGGAAAAGAAAGAGCAGAGGTTATCGAAGGAAGTTGTCGATGAACAGAGTCAAACTCTAAAATACTCGAAGAGGTTTATTCTGAACCAAATATGAATGACCATGGCCCATGACACAGCCCTTAGGAGGTCCTGGGAGCATGTGCTCAAGGTGGTTGGGATGCAGCTTGGTTTTCTACATAGAGACATTAGACTTCAATCAGATTCATTTGAGAAGTATGTTGGCTTGGTCCAGAAAGAAGGGACAATTCGAAGTGTGGGGGACTTCCAGGCTACAGGTGAATTTAAACATTTTCTGGTTGACAATTGGTTGAATTTGTCTGAAAACCTGGGATCAATAGAAAGGAAATGTTCAGATTAAAATAAAAGATTGTGGAGACCAAGGTTGTTTTGAGGTCTCATACTGGCTGCCCATAGAGACGATAGATGACAAATGTCTTCTATTGGTCCTTTAAAAAGTGCTAGACACTCAGTTAATATCTTTAACTGACTTTTAAAAGGCGCTAGACACTCAGTTAATATCTTCAGGATTGGGAGGGCCTGGAAGGAAAAACATCTAGCTATGTTAATAGAGATTCTTTACAGATGCAAATTTTCCCCCACAAAGGACGGCTTTGCAGGGTCATTCCAAAATAAGGCACAGAAACATGTTTTAGGGTAAAATATTTTGATTTTCTTCTTTGTCATGTAATGTTATGCCAGAATCAGACAGGAAAGTATGTCATGATATATAGGGTTAAATAAAACCCATCTGATGAAAATTTTTTGTTTGTAGGGCATGATTCCCCAGACCCCTTAGATAGGAATTTGTGCAAGGTAAATAAAAATCAGAGCTTGGTCGTCAAAGTACACTCCAAGAGAAGAGTGGGCTGGCCTGGCTGGAAATTAGTAGCAAAGCAGGCTGCTTGAAAGAGGATGAGCCACCAGCCCTGAGAGTTCTGCAGTGCTGCTTTTACTATGTCAGACTATTTCTTTAAGTTCCTGTCTGTGTTTCAAATCTCTGACTTTGTCTTTGACTAGTTTCTCGCTCTGCCTCAAGTCCCTACACTGTTCTAGCCCCAGGTTTGTAGGATTCTCCCTTGCTGTCTGTTGATGCACATGTGCTGCCTGTCGTTAGATACAAATTCTACCTAATGGCAGCGTTGCTCCTTACCACCATCCCAGGAAGGTCATATCATGGCAAAAATCTGTGTTTATTGCACCTGAGTATCTCTTAGGAATTTCTCCTTTGCCCTCTTTCCCTCTTCTCACCGTGTAGCCGCATTCTGACAGGTTAATTGCAGGATGAGTGATCACTGGGCATCTTAAGGGGTGTTTGGGGGAGTTCCTTTCTCAGGTAGTTCTTCTCTTTCTGCTCATATCTAGCATGCATGTTTCAGGTAACCTCTGGGGTGTGAGATTTTTCAGACTTTCCTTTTTCAGGGGCTCCGCCCTCCTGCTATGTCTGACCATTTGCCTGCTCTAACACAAGGGCTTTACAGATATTTAAATCCTGGATTTTACCATTTGAGAGACCTTAGATAAGTTACTTAATGTTCTTAAACCTTGGTTTTCTCTTATAAAATGGAGCTAATTATACCTTCCTTCCCATATTTGTAAGGAAGATTAAATGCTTAAGTGAGGTAACATATGAAAGGCAAACTTGGTATGTATGCTTAATATATACAAATACATATCACTTTCCTTCTTCCTTCCCCTCTACCTGAATCAGAACCATGAGACACACCAATTAATGTTGGAAAAATTGAAATGGTTACATAGTAAAATAAGCATGATGAAAGAAATGAATGTGTGGTGCCAGTGGCTTATAGAATCATGGCGGCCTCTATCACACCAATAACATGTCTGAAAGCCAGAAGATAAGTGCTGAGCTTACAAATTCAACTCAGCCAACCTAAGTTCAGTGGTTATTGTGTGCCAGGCACTATGCTAATTTCTGGCAATACTCAATGAGCAAGACAAACTTGATTTCTCAAGGAGCTTACAGAGTAGAGGAAGAGATGAGTTAGTGCGAACAATGATAACACAATATGACAAACACTAAGAGAGCAGTAAGGACAGGATGCTGTGGAGGCACTTAGGAGAGAGACCTAATCAAATTTAGAGAATAAAAGATCCCTTGGCAGAGACCGGAAAGGTGCATAAGTATAAAAGAAGAAAAGGTAGGGCTGCCAGGACACCAGATTCTTTTTGTTTTGTTTTTTCTTACCTCATTCCCTGCTCCATCTCAGCTTGCTTTGTTGAGTCTTTATTTTACCTCCCACCTCTTCATACTTGAATGCCTCAGAAGTGAGTTCTTGTAGCTTTTCTTAACCTACACTCTCACTTGGTGATCTCATCTAGCCTCAAAGTTTTAAGTACTATTTAAATGCCAATGACTGCCAAATTTATATCTCCAGCCCAAACCTTTCTCCTTAGCTCCCAACTCATATTCAGCTGCTGAGGCAACCACTCCATTTGCATGTCCAGCAGAATTCCCTGTCATGTTCTCAACTGAGGCATTGATCTCTCCCTCAGATTCAGCCTTCCAGTTTCCACTGATGGCAGCTCTGTCATTCTAGTTACTCAGGCCAAAAGCCTAGGAGTCATTCTTGAGACCACTCTTTCCCTCACATCAGAAAACCTTTAAAGACACAGCAAGAATCTAATGAGCCCCTGCCACATTCACTGCTACCACCTGGTCTAAACCATGATCTACCCCTCCTGGATTGTTGCCATGTTCCCTTATCAGCCTCTCTTCTTCCATTCTGGCCCCCTAGAATGTATCTATTTTCAAATATGATAATTTCAGTTTTAACATGAAAGTTAGACTGACCATGTCACTCCTCTTCACAAAACTCCCCAAAGATTCCCATTTTACTTAGAGTGAAAGCCAAAATCTGTCCTATGGCCTCTAAGGCTTAACTTTTCTATTTATTCTTAAAATGGAAATACATTTAGACATAATCAGTGCTGTGATCTGACTGCATCCTCCAAAATGTATGTGTTAGAAACTTAATCTCCAATGCAATGGTATTGGTAAGTGGGGTATTCTGGGAGGTGTTTAGAACCCTCATGAATGGGTTAATGCCCTTACATGCAAAAGGGCTTGGTGGAGGGAGTTTGGTCCTTTTTGTTCTTCTCCCTTCCACACAGCAAGAAGGCCCTCACCAGAAACCAGATGCTGACACTTTGATCTTGGACTTTTCAGCTTCCAGAACTATGAGAAATACATTTCTATTCTTTGTAAATTACCCAGTCTCGGGTATTTTGTTATAGCAGCACAAACAGACTAAGACAATCAGTGTTAAATTTTTTATAAAGTCATCCATATTCCTTAAGTTTTCTAATTTTCTAGCATAGAGCTATGCCTAGTATTAGTAACAGAAGCAGTACAGCAGTATAAAGACTGAGTATTTGTCATTGGGACACTTCCTGTATAAATGTGTCATGCATTGTAACATTTAATCTTTCCCACAGAACCCCAGGGCAGATATTTAACCAAAGTCATCAGATCATCTAATAAAGAATGAAATATCTGAAATGACTTCAGTAACCTGATGAAAAATTTTAATCATCTGAATATCTGTTGTTAACCTTTATCTTTTATTCTTAACCTCTGCTATTTTTAAATCAGTTTTCCATCCAGTAGCCAGAGAGATATAAAAATGTCAAATCGAGTTACCTCTTTGATGACTTCTTTTGACATGTTAGGTCTACTGTGGTCCTTGCCCACCTTCCCAGCCTTGTCTTACATTACCTTTCTCCTCGCTTTCTGCTCTCCAACCACCCTGACCTTCTTTCAGTTCTCAAATAAAACATGATCTCTTTCATGATAGGCATAATAATGGTCCTCAACAATGTCCACAATCCTAATCTTTGGAAAGTTTGAATATGTTACCTTACTTGGAAAAAGGGACCTTGCTGATAGGATTATGTTAAAGACTTTGAGATAGGGAGATTATCCTGGATTATCTGGGTATGCTCATGGCTCCTAAGTGAAAGAGGGAAGCAGAAGAGAAAGAACCAAATAGATGGCATGGTGAGAAAGATTGACTGGCATTGATAATTTTGAAGATAAATGAG
Organism: Cacajao melanocephalus; assembly: GCA_963573385.1. Classification (NCBI taxonomy): domain Eukaryota; kingdom Metazoa; phylum Chordata; class Mammalia; order Primates; family Pitheciidae; genus Cacajao; species Cacajao melanocephalus. The sequence goes on from CAUYLG010063264.1 coordinate 57,369, forward strand.
GGAGGTTGCGAGCCCAAGAATGCGGGCAGCCTCTACAGGCTGGAAAAGGCAAGTAAGTAGGTTTTTCCCTAGACCCTCTACAAGGAAGGCAGCTCTGCCAACACCTTAATTTTAGTTCCTTAAGACTCATTTTGGGTCTAGGAGCTCTAGAACTATAAGTCCATGTTGTTTAAAGCCACTAAGTTTATGACACTATGTTATAGCAGCTATGGGAAACTAATACACCTCTTGTCATAGGACCTCTTCACATACTTTTTTTTTTGTTTTGAAAAATCTTCCTCTTTTTCTTTTCCTCACTCCTACCCTACCATCCTTTAGGCTCATTACTATATAGTCATTTTCTAGATTTCTCCATAACTATCACTTTTTCAGGAATGCTTTCTTTGACCCCTAATCTCAGTCAAATTCCTTGCAATAACTTCTCATGGAATCCTGCTGTTTTTCTTCACAACACCTATTTCCGTTTGTAATTACACACTCAAAATCTGATTATTTGATAATGTCATTCTCTTGCACAGATATTAAATTATGTGAGAGTAGGACATGTTTCTGTTTTGCTCAGCATTGCATCTGCAGCACTCAGCCCAGTGCCTGTCACCATAGTAGAAGCACAGTAAGTATGCACAGAATGAGTGAATAAGCTATACTTAGATGAACTTAGAAATGTACCTTAAACTAGTGCCTATTGTCCTGTTGAAGTACCCTCCAAAGACTGCTTGATTGTAGAAGACTAAGAATGATGACCCTTATTTATATTTATTTAGCACCTGCAGTTGGGCAATGAAAACACTTTCTAATGTTATTTTGGAGGACTTAGCAGAAGTTCAGTTCATTTTGACTTCTAATATTCGTGCTTATTCAAAACAAGTGGTTGTATTAATAAGCACAGTCCTATAATCTGTAGAATTTTAAAGCTTCTTAAATAGAAACACTCTAGAAAAGTATGACATTTGAAAGGATAACAAGTTTCAGGTCGCTAAATGTTAAAAGCGGTTACCAGGGGACCCTTTCCTTGACTGATACTCAATTTTAAAAGACATGTGACGGACCTGTACTTATGGTGATAACAGATACAGAGAACTGACAGATTAAAAGAAAGATAAAGACTGTACTTTGTGATAATTCTAATATGCTTGTAAGGGAAAAACCAAAAAAGGAGGCTTAGCAAATAAATTCTACCCAACAGAAACATTAGGATACCTCATCCTATTGACGTCATGATTAACTAGCTATTTTATCTTTCAGAACATAGTTCTTTTCGTAATGGCTCAAGATAATAACTTGTAGCTCCCAAGTGCACATTCTGTACCTTGGTTTTAATTTAGGGCTCATGTTCTGAAGATAGAAAGGACCACGTTATTTAACAAAGATTTAGATGTAGCATAAGATACCAGGGAAAAGGAGATTAAAGGCAAAGAATAACCTGGTTGTTGGACTGGACTCATTGGCTTCCTTGGGTTTTTGGAAAAAAAAAAAAAAAGATAACTTTGCCTAGAATTTTGCTCTAAGGAAGACCTGTATTAAGTGGTTAAGGTGACTAAGTAAACCAAATATAGCCAAAAAGTCTAATAATTTGGCGGTATAAATGTGACCAATATCTTTCTTATTTGTTAAATACCTTACCTACTTTCTGTGTTCCTGGTGTGGACTGTACTAGAATGGTTCATGAAAGTTCTACTGGGAGGTTACAATTTTTTTAAAAGCATACTTGAATAAAATAGAATTGTTTTTAGGGTAGCTAACTCCATGGAAGTAGGCTTTGTGGGTATTCACTGTTCTACTGAGTTATGCAATGAGCCTTTTCTTTTCATGCTGCATATTGTTGTTCAGATTTGCAAGAATTAAGGTTATTTTTGCCTTTTCTAAGCAATCTTAGACTACAGACGATTTCATAACAATGCTTATATTGGAAAGTCCAAATTAGAGATTATCATCATTGTGCAGATGAGGACAAACCAAAATCTGACTAAATTTAGCATTGTTATATTGGGTAGCAGAGAGCTGAAGCATTCAAACGTTTTCTTACAGATTCTCAAAAGAGATGCATGATTTTAAGTCCACACATTTGTGAACAAATGATCAGTATTCATAATCACCTAACAACTTTTGTATAATTTATAAAAGAAAAGAGAATTTTAAGAAAAAACTAAAGTGTATTTTTTGTTGTTACATTTAAAAAGACATGTTATAGACTAATAAAGCACCTTCTTTAGTTTGTTTTGCCTTGACTAAACCATCAGTTTCATTTAATAAGGGTTATTCTTTTCTTTCTCCTCTAACTTTGCTTACTTCATTTGGTTGGTGGATATGTCTTCCTGTAAAGGACTCCATATGTGAATAATGCATACGTACATATGCATATGTAAATAATACTTGTGTTCAGGTTGTTCCTCCCTACCCCAGTCTTATAGAAGAATTGCAAAGTATTAGAACTTGAAGGAACACCAGATACAACTCAGTCTTTCTCCAACCTCTTTATTTTGCAAATGCAAGGAGAGGCTGAGAGAGATTATGATTCAGATTCATCCACCTTTTTTTCGGCTAAGTAATGAGAAAGCCAAGAACTAAATCCATTCTCTTAACTTCTGATCTGCTGTTCTTTTCACTGCATGGCAGTACTTCTCACAGAGGATATGAATGTGATATTCAAATGACATCAAACAGGAGGCTGGGAGGCTCATGTTGTACCCATTCGCCAGTCACCCTTACCCATTAGTAAACAAAAGGCCCAGAGGATGGCAGAAACCCAGAATCAAGTTATAATGGCTCAGGGTTTGGTTCTAAGACTCAGTGTAAAATCCTGATGAGCTTGGATGACTATGTTAGTGAGTCATCTGAAGTTTCTGATATCTTACCTATAAAACTGGCAATTTTATGTTCAAACCTAACATCAGGTTGGTTTTAGTGGCATAGAGCCTACATCAGGTAAGAGATTTGTTTTTCAATGATCACTTCAAAACCTAAAACTAAAACTTAGACTTTTTTTAACTCCAAATTTTTCCAATATGGAAAAAACCCATCCAGAGCACAGGTATTGCCCAGAAGCAGAAGAAAAACAAGTACAGCTTAAAGGGAGGGAAGTAAAGAGAGAGTTGAAAGTGGTGAGGGAGAATGAGACCATGAGAATATAGCTGAAGCAGCCAAGTTTTAATCCATTACTATTACTGTTTATTTTAATTGCTAAAATTATTTTAGATTTGGCCAGCGAGAACCCATTTAGGCTGGCTCCTGTATCCTTTTAATATGACCCCATTGTTCTTTGAGCACTTTCCTATGTTCTAGTGCAACAGAATGTTCCAAGCTCATTTTATGCTTCACTCACCCAGCCTTGCAATAAGCCTTTTCTCCAAAGAGCCCTGGTTCTTTTCAGGGCAAAAGGGTAGCAGTTCACTTCTGTGACAGATTGACTTCCATGACAAACAGACAGCAGAAAGTTCCCCCAACTTCACAAGTAGACTGTTTTTAAGCCGATCTATAGAGTGCATCTCACTTGGTGTCCTTGAGAGCTATTTGGATTGATACCAGAGAAAAAGAAATTGGAAAGAAAGTTAAATACTTAAGAGCATAACATTACTACTGGGAACACAATAGTATGGGGTTAGGGGTTTTATGCTAATGTAGCTCAGAAAGTATGGTAATCGTAGACTCTTAATCTCCAAACTGCTGGAGGATTTCAGCAATACTGGCTCATAGAGAGAGCAAAAGACATCAGAGATCTGGACCTTCCAGGAAGCTTGAAGAATGAGATGCCTAGATACTTTGTTCTCTTCTATAGTGTAGGTTAGAGAAATAGAAGAAACAGCCGTAAATGGCCTGAAGTTCTGTGTTGTTCCATTTATTCTCTTGGCTTGTCTCCGCTACTGTACTCAACCTACCAGAGAGAAGTCTTATTATTGGTAGGAGTGGCTGTCAATATGCAAAGGCATGGACTCTGCCCGGTGTGCATATTCTAGGATATTTGGTTAAGAGCCTCACTCCAATCAGTGATATATGAGGAATTGACCAATAATCTTCCTTTAGTTGAAAGAGTTTGAATAAACTTAGCCTTCAAAAATTAAGAGTTGGAATCTTGGCTTTAGTTTGTCAGTGAAAAGCAACAGGTTATCATCTTTGCTGCAATAAACACAAATTAGAAAATGCCTCTTGAAAATACCTTGTTACTTCAGTGAAATATGATAATCTCTCACTTACAAAGTAGAACAAAATTGAAGAACACAACAAAAAAGGTAAAAGATCAACCAAAGTCATTATCATCCAGAAATAGTCATTGCGTACATTTAATTATATGAGACAGATGTGGAGGCACAGGCATATACAGAAATAGACATAGATGAAATATATAGTGTGTATTTGTGCATGCACGTGTGTGTGTGTGTGTGTGTGTGTGTGTGTGTGTGTGTGTATAGAGAGAGAAAGAAGAAAAGAATGGATGGATGGTGGATTAATCTGTGAAGTTTTATAAAGATACTAATTGTAATCTTTAACAAAACCCAGATGTTACTGATTTTTAGATTAATATATTTTACAATAACCATTATTAGTTCTAAAAGATCTTTCTAAAGTTAAAAAAATTGTAATAAATTTAAAAGATTGGGCTAATTATTTTTTATTTAGCTAAATGCTTCAACTTTAGATTGTATCACTTGACTCCAGCTATGGCAGCTAGTTCCTTTTGTTCTTCCTTTGTATCTAGTGGCTGATTATTATTGGGTCTTGAAGATAGCCTGATTTCTCTCTCCTGTAGATGACCTGATGTTTCTTTTCAGATGCCAATAAAAGTCACTTTTTAGTCAGGCTAAAGTGCAATGGTACGATCTCAGCTCACTGCAACCTCCACCTCCTGGGTTCCAGGGATTCTTCTACCTCAGCCTCCAAAGTAGCTGAGATTACAGGCACCCGCCACCTCACTCAGCTAGTTTCTGTATTTTTAATAGAGACAAAGTTTCACCATGTTGGCCAGGCTGGTCTCGAACTCCTGACCTCAATTGATCCACCCACCTTGGCCTCTTATAGTGCTCGGATTGCAGGTATGAGCCACTGTGCCCAGGATGAATTTGCTTTTCTTTATCATTTTATTTCAATCATGATATTCCCTTTCAATATATAGATTTAAGACATATTTCTAGATTTTTTAACATTTTTTCTTTAATTTTTTTCTGTTGTATTTCTCCTGTTGTTCATGGTACATAAGTTATCAGTACATTGCATTTTCTTTTCCTTCCATATCTCTAATCTTTCATTTGTATATCTTTGTCGTTTTCCATTTTATTTTGTGTGGTTTCCTCAAGTCTTTATTACATGACCTCTACAGCATTTTCAGTTATGTTTATCCTGCATGAGTTGATTCTGATATTTCTGTGACTTCTCAAACGTTTTTGTTTTATTTTCATTTTTCTCCTCTACACCTCTGCTTTCTTGGAGCCATTTTATCTTTCTTTGTTTTTATCTCTTCTTTACTTTGAGTATCTTTTTCTTTGAGTTTATTTGTCAGAAGGAACATATTTTTTATAATTTCTTTGAGGCCATGAGAATTAATTACTTCAATCTTTATCTGTTTTATTTGGTAATGTCCCTTTTGTTGAACATTCCTTATCTGCCCCCTTCCCACCAATTTCTAAGCAAAGAGTCTGCCATGGTTCTTCTCTGATTTTTATTCACTTTTATTATAATCATTCTTTTTCATTATGGTAAAATATACATAAAACTTACCACTTTATTTTAAATGCACAATTCAGTGGCTTTAAATACATTCACAGTGTTGTGCAACCATCGCTATTATCTCTTTCCAACACTTTTTCATCATCTCAAACTAAAACTCTGTATTCATTAAATAATAACTTCCCACTCCCTTTTCCCCCAGCCTTCAAACCTCTGTTACACTTTGTTTCTATGAAATTGCCTTTTCCAGGCCCCTCACATGAGTGGCATCACACAACATTTATTCTTTTGTCCCGGGCTTATTTCATTTGCCATAATGTTTTCAAGCTTTGTCTATATTGTAGCATGTATCTGAATTTAATTCCTTTATATGGCTTAATATTTTATTATATGTATATACCACATTTTGTTTATTGTTCATCTGTTGATGGACACTTAGGTTGTTTTCACCTTTTGGCTATTGTGAATAATGCTTGTTGTATTTCCCTCTATACACAGAGTGGCCATGAACTCTGCTGCAGCCCTGATGGGGCCTTTGGGGTTGTCATGGATGTTTACCATGTGCCTTTCAGGAGATACTCTTTTATCCTGGTAGACAGCCTGCTGCCTGAGTGTCCAGCCTGTGACCAGATGTCCCTTTTTAATACTGAAAGACATCTTCATGGCTCTTGTCTGTGTTTATTTCTGCCAAGATATCCACTCTCCGGAAGAACCTTGATTGGGAGAAAAATTGGGCACAAGTGTATCAGTCAGTCAGACACATAGGAGGCAACACAACAAAATCAATAACAGAAGCAGTTTATTAATTACAGGTTCATGAATGATGGGGGGTGCTATCAGGAAGAGCTGAGGGAAGGGTCACAGGGATGATGAGCTCAACCAGCAGGTGGGGAGCCAGACAGAGACAGACTTATGGACTGAGACCTTTACTGGGGTACAGAGTGTCACCCAAGCAGATTTCCTGCTGGGAGTTCTAATGGTGAGATGAGAGAAAGCAGTCATGCATTCCACAGTGTTGTGGTGTGGTTGCTGCACGCCAAGCTGCAGTTTCTGTATTTATGCAGATTATAGGGGTCAGTGGGATGAGTTAAATGAGTCAAGTATATGTCCCAAGGAGGTGATCATCAGGAGGTGATGTATAAACCAGATATCTGGATTGACCGCCTTAAGGAACTAGGAGAGGGCAGGGAGCTAGAAATTGTGTCAAGGATGGCTGGGCCGTGTTCTGTGTATGAGAAAGTTAAACTTACATTCAGAATGCATGCTGAGGCAACATCAAATTATCGGAATTTACTGCATGCTGCTATGAACATTAGTGTACAAGTATCTGTTTGAGTCCCTGATTTCAATTTTTTGGGTCTATGCCTAGAAGTGGAATTGCTGCATCATATGGTAAATCTATGTTTAGCTTTTTGAGAAATCACCAAACTCTGTTCCAAAGTGGCTGCACCATTTTACATTCCCATCAGCAACGCAGAGTGTTTCAGTTTCTCCACATACACACCAACACTTGTCATTTTCCATTTTATATTTTTATAGTAGCCATCCACATGAGTGTGAATTGATAGCTCATTGTGGTTTTGATTTTCTATTTTTGATTTTTGAATGAGGCTGGTTTTCAGGGTATCTGTTTTATACATAGTCATGTAGAGAACTGGGCGGAGGGGAACAGATTGAGGCTACTCCATCATTTTGAAATCTCATGAAGCCTCAGATTCTCAGGCTGTGTTATAATCTGGTGCTTTGCCTTCCTCCTCCACCATACCTTAGCTCTGGCTATCTTCTTTAACTAGTGTGCCACACAGGTACATCAACAAATATGACAGGTTTTTAAATCTCCCACCAATCTGGGATGATGTTGTTTCTACCAGAAAATTCCCTAGTTCTGCTTTGGCCTTGCATGCCCAAAAATTCATTTCTTTTTTTAAGAGACAGGGTCTCACTCTGTTGCCCAGGCTGGAGTACAGTGGCATATGATCATGATCATATGGAGTACATGACCATACCTCACTGCACCCTCAGATATCTGGGCTTAAGCAATCCTCCCACCTCAGACTGTTAAGTAGCTGGGACTACAGGTGTATGCCACCACGCCTGGCTAATTCTTAAATTTTTATGGAAGTCAGGTCTTGTTACATTGCCCAGGCTGGTCTTGAACTCCTGGCCTTAAGTAATCCTCCCATCTCTGCCTCCCAAAAAACTGAGATTACAGGCATGAGCCATCATGCCTGGCTTAAAATTCAATTCTCTAATGAACAGATTACGGTTTCAGAACTGGAACAAGGCTTCCTGCTGAACTCTGAAGTAGGCATGTAAGAATTCTGCCTCCCTTCCTTTTGGTACAGCTATAACTCAGTTCTTGGGTCTTTTCTGTTTTTTCTTATGATCTCATCCGTTCTCATAGCTTAATATACTCTGTGTGCCAACACCACCCAAATATATATCTCCAGCTCAAATCTCTTTTTTGAATTCCAGGCTTGTATGTGTGTGTGTACCTACATGGAGTCTGATAGTCATTGCAGTTAATCCATCTGAAACTTAACTTCTAATCCCATGACCAGCTGCTCTTTAAGCAGGTTGCCCAATTCCAGCTGCTAACAATTCAATTTCTCCTGTTTCTCAGGACAAACATCTTGGAGTCATCTTGATTTCCTTCTGTCTCTCATGTCACATATCCAATTCATCAAGAAGTCCTCTAGGTTCAACCTTCAAAACATATCAATAACTTAACTCATATTACTTTCACTGTTTTCACTCCAGTCTGAGTCACCACCATTGAGTATTAGGTTGTTAAAATAACCCTTTAACTAGTCTCCCTTTTAAAGGAGACTAGTTATAGTCTGTTTTCATCACAGCCGCGAGAAATCATTTTTTAAACCTAAGTCAGGTAGTATTACCCCTGCTCAAAACCCTGCAATAGCTTCCAATTTCATTCAGAATGAAACTTCATGATCTGCTGCTGCATCTCTTCACCCTGGTCATCTTTTCCAGTAATACTAGGCTCTTCACTGTTTTCTTTCTTTCTTTCTTTGTTTCTTTTTTTGGCTCTTCATTGTTGTGAAAGAGACCAGGCACACTCTCATCTTAAAGCCCTGGCACTGACTATTGCTTTCATCTGGAACTTGCTTCCTCACTTTCTTCATGTCTTTGGTAAAATATATGATGAAGCTCACCCTGACTACCTTACTTTAAATTGCAGCCTGTCCCTCCTCACAGAATTTCTGATCTCTCTCATCCTGCTCTTTTTGCATAGAATTGATCATTTTTTACATGCTGTATTATTTTATCATCTTTATTTCTTAAACATACTTATTTTTTGTGGTTTTTTATTTTCTCTTCTCCCCACCTCACCTGAGAATTTAAATTCTCGAGACAAAAATGTAAATCTACTGCTGTTTTTCAGCACCTGGCACAGTGCCTGATACATACTGGATGCTTAAAAAATATTTGTTAAATAATGAACATTTTCCAGACATTCTTCATAGATTAACACAGGGAGTGTGGCTCCTCCCTTGTATTATTAATAACAAATTCTTGTACCTTTTAAAATTTCTTTTTGATGTTTAAAGCTATAATCAGACTTTTTTTCTAATTGTAAATCTTTCAAGACCAGGACCATGTCTGCTGCATCTATTTCCATCACAGCACTTAAAAAGTTTGTTGAATTTCAACAATAATTTTAACTAAAGCAATTATACACATGCAGCACACAGAATATAAATGTATAGCTCGGCATCTCTGTTTTATCTTTGTGTCTCTCTTTCTAAATCTTTAGCTCTAGTTTCCCTATGGTGTATTAGAGAAGATCAATAATAAAGAGACCGGAATTCTATCCTGCAGTGTTCTACGTGATCTGGCTCTTCTTAACTTCTCCCACCTAAAGCCCTACTCCCCTGTGCCCTGCTCACTCTGCCACAGGAATTCTGTTCTGCTTGCTCTTCCTTGAACACACCTGGCACACACACACCCTGCAGCCTCAGCATTGTCTGCTTCCTCTTCCTAGAGCACTCTTAGCCCACGTATCTCCATGGCTCACAGCCTCATCTTCTTTAAATCTTTGCTTGAATGTCGCTTCTCAGTGAAAGGAAGTTTACGAACTCATTATTTTAGAATAAGCGAGGAAAGGTTAACTCAAAATTGTAACATTAAAATGAGAATAAACCACGACCATTGCAGAGAATTTCCAATCAGACCAAATGGAAACAGATTCAGTGGTGATGTGGAGGCAGAAGTGACTCAATTTGGCGGTATACTAAGAACATCATCAGTGGTCCTGAGATTGCCTTCATGGGAACAAATGGGGAGATGCTGGCTCCGGCATGATAGAAAACTTGACAGTAAGACAGTTTGAATCGAAATATAAGAAATTGTGTCTCTGCAGCAATGTCATAGCTGGAGTTTTAGCTGTGTAGAAAAAAAAATTCTGCAAAGGGTAATGTATCAATCCATTTCCAATTCTCCTGCTATAGTTAATGTTTCTGCTTATGGGCAAACATGGCAGGGGCTCTTTCTGTCTCTTTTCCAGTAGTTACTGTTTCTTCCTTGAAAGATGCAGTAGTTACTGCATCTTCCAAAAATGCTTCTCAGATTTTCCTGTGCAGGTTCAGGACTCATAAGTAATTATTCATTTCTAGAGTCTGATAAGCAATTTTTCAATTAATTAAAATGCAAACAAATGTAGACTCTGGATATTATGTATTATAGGGAAATGTGATTTTAAAGAATTGTAACAGTCTCTAGAAAACATTGTCAGAATTATCAGACATCTATATTAGCAGACAACCAATACTGTGATGTCCAAGTTTATCTCTGTGGTCTTCTAGGTGAATGATTTGACATAAGAAGGTACAAACACCTAGAGATGTTTGAAAGATAATTAAGAAAATAGCTATAGTCGGAAACAAATAATTGTTAGAGTTCAACAATGTGTCCTGAGAAATAGTTTATCTTCAAATATGTTAGAAAAAAAAATGTAAAGACTTAGAAATACATTTCAAATGGTTGCAAATATTTTTTTAAAGGACAAGTAGATGACATTTTTGACATTTTGACAAATCATGCTTTAAGTGTCATGGGCTACATAATGTCTCTAAAGAGTCACAGTTCAATAAAGTAGATATATTATTTAAAGAAAATGGCAAAAGAAGAGAAATAGAAAGACGTTATACTTAAATAGAATCATATACATAAAAACCCACTCTAAAAAGATCCAGAGCCATGTCAAAGTGAGATTGAAGGGAGCATTTGGATCTATAGCCAAAATTAGAAAGGGCAATGTGAACTCAGGAAAAAAAAAGTACTTTTCCAAAATTTATCAGAAAAGTATCTCATTTATGTGTTTATACATTTATCTACAACTGTCATTTTATATGAATAATTTCATGTTATAGTTTCTGAAATATGAAGAAAATGCATACTTTGTGAAATTATAATCACTGTTGACAAATACTTTAAAATATTTCATATAAATTATCTAAAGTAAATGTTATTTGTGGTTATATAGGTATAGTCTGTGATTTGTTTATCCTTGAGTATTCCAAATTGAGATTTATTTTCAATGCTGTATCACTAGGCCTTCAAATAGATATGCTCTTATTTGTGGAAATACGACAAATATTAGCATCTTAAAGGCTCTGAGAAAGTAAGAGACTTATTTAAAACCCAGCATTTCCCTATCTTGCTTGATTTCAGTGTAGCTTTTTTTTACATAGCACCTATGAAGATATTTATAATTAATAATCTATAGGGAGAGATATTCATTACAACCCAATAAATATCCATTTGTTGTTTGCCATACTAATATCTAAAAATCCCATAATAATATCCCATAGTGTAATAAAAGTATTATTCTGTTTATATAGAGCAAAATTGCATGTGCGTGTATGATGTGAGCATATGAGGTAAAGTATAAGAAAGCAAGAGAATGACAAAATTCAAGATGATGTTTACCTCAGAGAAGGAAGGGAAGAGAATGGGACCATAAAGGGGAACTTTTCACTAATAGTAATACTCTTCTCCTTACAGTGAGTGGTGGTAAGTAGGTATTTATTGGATTGTAGTAAATGTACATCTCTCTATCCAGGTAGCTAGCTGCTAGCTACTGAAATACGGAGATGCTCTAAGAGTTAGAAGTCTGGAAGATGAGGCTCAGCAAAAGACTGGTAATGAGCATTTATTTTTAGGTGTCTTCTCAGTTTCCATAAGAAAAGTTGATTTTATTTCTGTTCCTCTTTATTTGAGAGAAATGAATCCATGATTCAATTCTAGACAATGAATTCTAGAAAAATTATTATGGTGACTTCCTAAAATAATTAAGAAATGGAGTTGTGCATTCAGAGACCTGAACTTGATGGAGGAAGAGGAAGGGGAAGAAAAAGGAAGGGAGGAAGGAGATGCTGTATTCACACTGCTACAAATTTAAGGGAAAGTATTAATATTACAGAACAACTAAGCATTATAACTTTTGTTTTTCTGCTACAGAATCAGCTATATTGTGTTTGGTTTATAGTGGAATTCCTGTGTTTCTCTCACCATTATGAGCCACAACACAGAAGGATCAGTTTAATGGTGATGATAGCTGACATTTATTGGGCGATTTTCCACCCTGTATAGTGTTTTATATATCCTAAGTGTTTTATATGTGCTATTTTATGTCTACTACATCTTTGCATTCTCCATTGTGTAGCATAGTGTCAGGCATATATTGAGAGTCCAATAAATGTTTTCTCAGTTATGGGTAAACAAGGAATTAGTTGTACCAACAATGTAGAGCTTTGTCATGATAAAATGGTTTCTGCCTTATAATATGATGTAATAGGCTCTGATGGGATCATATGACCAAACCTATCCCTGGGCTTGACATGCTAGTAAAATTAGAACTATTACCTAAGAACTGGAGATGTCTGATTAAAATGTGCTAAAACAATTATTTCCTGAGAAGCTTAACACACTAGCTAGTGAACACTTTTATCTGTTAATTACTTATCTGAACAATCTTGAGCTTTACAATATAACAGGAGCATGGACTATGAAGCCAGATTATAACTGCTTCTCACTAGCTGTGTGACTTTGGGTTAGTCAGTTAACCTCTTTGAACCTCTATTTCTTCATCTGTAAAATGAAAGTAATAAAAGCATCATGGGAGACTAAATGATTTTATGAATGCAAAATGCTTACGGATATGCCCCTTTATCAACCAACCGTTATCTAACCCATGATATATTAGTTGATGACGTGCATATCCTCAGCAAGTGTCAGCATCACCCAGGATTGCTAAAACGTGGATTGTTGGACCTCACCCTTAAGTTTTGGATTCAGTCAGTCTAAGACAAGGTTGGAGAATTTGCATTCTTACAGAGTTCCAGAAGGATGCTGATGCTGTTGGTCCATGGTCCTTGAACCACACTCTGCAAACCATTTGCCATAGCTTTTCAAACTATGTGTGATAAAGGAATGGTTGCTTTCTATTTGTTTTGTTTGTTCTAACTTTGATAGATCATTTTTTGGTAAAATACTATAAATATGAATTACCAGGAAAGTGAAATAAAAAAATAGATAAATGGGAATTTTCTATTCTTTGGGTTTTCTGATTGGTTTATTTCTAGATAAATGGGAATTATCTGTTAATACCTGGAAAAGGGAGATAATTCATATACCAAATGAAGTGAATGTCTACACTTACGTTTCATGTGAGGCTGGTCCCTCCTGGTATTTTAGCAACCCTTTCTTTTCTCCCCCTTTTAAATGGGGATTATGATATAACAGATTCATAGGTTCCTAAGATTAAGATGTGGATATCTGTGGGTGCTGTTATTCTACTTGCCACACCAGTCATAACAAATTCAAATTCAACATACTCGTCAGGTGATCCTGATTTAATTAGAGTCACCACAAGTCTCTGAGACATTCTGATATCCAAAGCTGTATTTTCAGTGTAAGCAGCCTACAAGACAAAAACTCCTGTTTTATAGCCTATGCCAGGAATCCATGCTTTGGAGAAATACTCACTTCCATACAAGGACTATTCTATTTTTCTCCGAATTGTTGGCAACATCATTTAAAAATTAGGAAAATTCACATAAAACGGTTATTTTCCTTCTTGGCTGTAAATACCAGGCCTTCATTCTCACAATGACAGCCATCTATTGCAGTGGCATAGCGGCTTCCCAACTAGGAATGTGCCTGTGTATTCTAGTTTTCACAGTCACAGTGTAGAGGTTAAGAGTGTGGACAGTGGAGCCAGACTGTAACTGCTTCTAATTAGCTGTGTGACCTTGGGCTAGTCACTTAACCTCTTTGGACCTTCACTTCCTTACCTGTAAGTTGAAGATAATGAAAGTATCCTGGGAGAGTAAATGACTTTATGCATGCAGACCCATTTTATTCATATAAAGTAAGTTAAGGCCTGGGCTTTCAGTATATTGTTTGATTTTGCTGCCCCTAAAATTGAAAGTTTTGACAAGAGAAAGGAAAAGCAATTTTTCTTCTGACACCTATGTACTGCAGTTGAGATGAATAAAGTTGCCTTTAGATTAAAGAAGCTATATGCTCCGTGAGTTTTCAGTGTAAATTAAATAAACCAACCAATTAACCTAAAATAGAAATTAAAGATATAGCACATAATTGTGAGCTTGAAAGGTAGGTAGTAAAAATAATTATTAAATGGTAGTATTGGAATACTTTAGCATTAGGATTGGCTGCAATTACCAAGAAACATAGGAAGAGAAACTTAAAAAGGCTAAACTTTATTTCTTTCTCCCATAAAAGAAGTATGGAAGTGGTTAGTACAAAGCTAATGGTATTTCAAATGCCAGGGATCCTGGGTAACTTTCATTCTCTCTACTGTGTCCAACCATTGCATCTTTTTCCGTTGAAGAGGCAGCAGGAAACGGGACGTGGGGAAGGAATATTACACTTCTCTGCCATTTAGTCTCATTGGTCAGTATTTGATCATAAGGTCATGCTTAGCTTTAAGGGAGGCCAGGAAATAGTCATTTATGTAGGGGAGCCATGTGCCTAACTGAAAAACTGGGATTCTTTTCATAAGGGAAAAGGGAATTACATATATTGTGAAATCTCTATCTCTGCCATATATGTATGTGGCTTTTGTTTTCTTCAAGTTGCTTATTTATATTTCTACATTTCTACAATGCATACATGTTATCTTTATGAAATGCGGAAGATAAAAAAGTCTCATCTCTGATTCTTCGTAGCCCTTACTTTTGAGAAGAAAACTGAGGTTGCTGAGGTACTGGATTATGCAACTCACAATACAGGCTTCGTTTTGTGGAAAACTGCCTATCAGTTATTAATTATAATCTTTATATAGCTCTTCCTTCTTGTTCTTTCATTTGCTTGGAAGGAAAGTAATTATGTAATAGATGTGATTCAGACATGAAACAAAGTGCTTATTTAATCTCTGAGGCCATTATATGACTACTAAAGAGGGATTCACCTAAGATGGATTTTCATATATTTTTTTTCTGATAACAGCTCTTTTTTTAGGGTGCACTAATTTGAAAGTTATTTTAAGCTATAGTGTAGGCACACTAAGTATAGTGTGCTAAAGCTCGTGAAAAAAAGGAAAAAAAAAACTATGGTTTTACTCTAAGTTTCATTTCCTTTGCCATGGGCTTTTTGTAAAAGGAAGATAATATTTATACAAATTGCTAATTTTATTGTATAACAAAATGCCTAGAATTTTCCTGAAGTCAAGGGAGAAAAGTAGACAAAAACTTTTGTGGGGTCTGAAATCCTAGTTAAAAGGGAAAATAATGAAATAAAACATTTTCCTCCAAATGATTTTTCCAAGTGGAACAAGATAAACACCTACTGAAATTTCTGCTTATCTAGAAATTAGAGACATCTTAAACAGGAAGAGTCGCTGAAGTTTAGAAAACTTTACCTTTAAAACTGTAGAAATTTTATCTGGACTGTGCTAGGACTCACTTTTGGCAAGTGGTATTTCTTATATGTATTCAGTTTTTACCTCTATTTTTATTTCCATCCCTTACATCTCATTTTTCTTCAATCCCCTAAGCAATGATGAGGATTTATATTATATGAATGGCTGATATGAATTTTAAAAGTATTAAGGAAACATGTATTCTGAGAAAACAATTGGAAATAGTGTTAATAGATACTGTAGAACAATGAATGAGGCAGTAAGTTTTCAAAGAATACAGGGATTTCACACTAGAATGCCTCTTCATCTAATGCTTCAGTTTTGGTCGCCCTGAACTCTCGACCCCTATCTGTACTCTCCCCTCTTCACCTATTTAGCTTCTTATTATCCTTCGGGTCTACCAGAGGAGACTTTCTTAGACTACTGCCTTCTCTTCAGTCACCTCCTGAATGCATTCCCACCACACATCTGTCTGGGACTTTGATATATGCACAAAGTGACATAAAAACAGTGGGGGAAAAAAACAAATGCTTCAATGAGTGCTGCTAAGACAAAGACTTCTATATGGAAAAACTAAAATCAGATTCTTACCTCACATCACACACACAGAGAAGTTATACAAATTAGAAATATAAATATGAATATTAAAAAGTCGAACTGTTAGGAGAAAATATAGAAGACTATCCTTGTGACCTTGAAAAATTTATTAATTAGTATACAGACAGCAAGAAAAAAAAGCAAATTTATATATTCAACATTCAAAACTTTTTGTATGATGAAAAATACAGTATATACTGGGTAAAGTACATCAGAAGAAAATGTACAGAAGAGGAAACCCAGTTGGGCAGTGTTCACATAAAGAACAGCCTTAAGGTGAGTTAAGGAAATGCAAAGTTAAATCAAGATTCCATTTCACATCCATTGGATGTAAAGATATTTGTGTTTGTATGCAGAGACACTTTGGAATGCAAATCATCAATATTGATACAAATTAAAGATATGTACACATTTTATGTACAGTGTACATACATAAAAATACATATAACATGTAACTCAACAATACTACTTCTAAACGTATGCTTTAGAAAAAGACTCACACTTGTTTGTAAGTAGATATGTTTAAGGATGTTCATAGTGAATATTTGTGTGGGGGGTCCCAATATCCACTAATAAGGAAAATAATATAAATATATTCATTTTAGAAACTTCAGAAACCAAAGAAAAGCGTGAAGAGTTGAGTTTTGTGATGTGCAAGGTTGATTTTTAATATGGCCATGTATGGGTGGGTGGGTGGGTGTCTGTGTGTGTGTGTGTGTGTGTGTGTGTGTGTGTATCAAAAATTATCACATCTGTTTTTCTATAAACCTTTGTAGAAGAGTCAGTTATTACTAACCCAATATTAGTGTGTTTCTTTACGTTTCCCAGCCTTCCCAGCAGTTAGTTTGAGAGCCATATGTCTAGGTCTGGCAATGAAATATGCACAATGATTTGTAAAAAGCAGTTACAAGCTAGTGTGTCCTTTATGTTTCTCTTCCTCTGCTATGGTAATTTTTGAGGACATATTTTCTACATGAATGGCTGCAAGATAGAGGACTGCCTGAGCCACATTGGACTTTAAAAGAATGAAATATAAGCCTTTGTTTAAGTCACTAGGATATCAGAGTTTGTTCCTACAGCTTAGCTTAGTTGAATGTTGACTAATAATTATCTTCAAATAAGTATACATTTCTTAAAAGTATTGAGATAAATTATCATTTATCACCCTAAAAGCCCTAAAATTTATTCTCTAATTTTAAATATGTAATTTTTGATGGATTTTGTATTATAAAAACAATGTTTATTTTGGAAAAATTGGGAATTGAAGTATAAGCATGGTAAAAATTACCCATAATTCTATTTCTTATAAATATTAACAATTTAGCAATTATTTTGTTTACTTAAATATATATCTGTTATTTATATAACTGCAGAACATTTTATTTAACTATTTAGCTTATATTGGTAGATCAAAAATGCATTTAATACATTTTCAATTGATAGACATGTAGTTTCCTGTATTTGTCATTATAGTTATTGCTATGAAGAACATCCTTGTCTTGATCTGTGTTGCTATAAAGGAATACCTGAGGTTGGATAATTTATAAAGAAAAGAAGCATCTTTGGCTCATGGTTCTGCAGGCTGTACAAGGAGCATGGTGCCAGCCTGTTTTTGGTGGAGGCTTCAGGCTGCTTCCACTCACGGTGGAAGGTGAAGGGGAGCCAGCTTGTGTAGATCACATGGTGAGAGAGGAAGAAAAAGGGAACAAGAAGATGCCAGATTCATTCAGCAACAGCTCTTGGGAAACTAAGAGTGAGAACTCACTCCTGCGAGAATAGGACCAAGCAATTCATTAGGGGATCCACCTGCACAACCCAAATACCTCCCACCAGGCCCTGCCTCCGCCAACCCTTGAATCAAAACACTATTCAGGTAGAAAACAGGCTGGTGAATTTCTTCCATGAAAAACAATCCCTTGCTTACAGACTTTCCCTTACCATCTCTAGCTTTTTCAGTGACATTTTTTTTTTTTTTGGTCACATGCTGCTTAAGGGCTTCTCCATGTTAAGATGCACTCATTGTCCAGTGTATGGTCTAAGTAGTGAAAGAGCTGTCCTCCTTACTCCATTCCTTTTCATCTCTTGGTCTTCAACACTACCTTGAAAAGAAAAATGTTTTCACATTTGTACTCTAAGCTCTTTATGCTCTGGATCAAAACATTACAGAATTTTTGACTATGCTATATCTGCATCTGGACAAGGCTTATTGAACATTTAATGTGAAGATGGTGCATGCACAAAAAAGACTAGAGCAATAAATAAACCAAGACAATTCACATGAAGGGATAAAAGTGACAACGCTCATCATAATGAACTCATTTTACTGGTCTTATAAAAAGTGATAAACAATTCAAGCTATCCAATCAATAAAAAAATCAACTTTTTCTGTTTTGATACTAATGATATGTATTAGCCAATATTTTAATATTATCCAATTTTTGGATAAGAGATTCCCTACATTTCCCTTTTTAATATTTGAAAATGATTTATCAAGTGTGAGTCAAAGCATTTACCAAGAGTAAAATCAACAATGACTACAAAAAACCTTCACATACAGAATTGCAGCTTAAGAGAAAACCACATTTTCTAGTAGGTTTTTAGAAAGTTATTGACATATAGTCCTTTCACAAGAAGAGAGTTTTGAGGGTATGTTTATGGTTGAGTCATGAGTGCCTTTGTTCAGGCAGTACTGAGGAGCTAGACTTTGAGAGGCTCCTTAGCATGGGGCCTGCTTCAGCACAATTGAAGCAGACACCCTGTGTTCTGCTTTTGTCCTCTCTGGTCTAACTTCAGCATTACTCACTGAATCCCTCTCCCTTTCACGTAACCCAGTGTCATTCTGTTCTAGCCAAGTTTATCTCTGCACCACTCAGATAAGCCCCATGCTGCTCTTTGTAAATGTCACTCTTAGAAGAAGATAGGGTGTTTCCTGAAAGAGTTCTTTTTTAAAGGGTTCACTGACTGAATCCATTCCGAAGGATAGTTTGGGTACAGGGCTTTCTAAAAAAATGTTTCCTTTTTTAGCCTTTTAGGCAGGTGTCTGGAGACAGATACCCCATTATTGACTCAGGAAACTCTCTAGACTTTTTAGATGGGTTAAACACAGAGCAAAAAAATATGTCTTAGTTGATGTTCTTCCAGAATCTAATTCAGGCAGTCAAGTTTCTTAGTGATCTCATCTGTTACAAATTTTTAGTATCTGTATTGAGAAATTATGCAAACAATGTTAACCATATAGACTAGTAAATTAAATGTCTATAGTAAAATATCATTTGAATCTCAAGGCTGTGAAAATGTATACTTTGTGACAGTCCAGTCAGATGTAGATTATTTAATTAGACTCAACAACACAGGTGACCTTTCTGCTTTATTTACAAAAAGTATATGAGGTGATTTTGTAGTTATTTGCTTATTGTGCTAAAGCTTTTCCTTAGAAGTTCATAAATGGCTGATTATGCTGTTTAAATCAATAATAAATGACTCCCTGTAAGATTTAAATCATTTCAAAAATGTAACACAAAAGCAAGTATCATCTGATTTCTACAGTATATTAAACAATTTCATCCATAATAAAGTCACAAAAGTGTTGCATACTAGAGAGGAGGGTTGACTTCTGCATTTCTCAATAGTCCTGATATTAATTTGATGGAAAAAGGGAGGGAGAGGAAAGCCAAGAATAAAATCCAACAGGATACCCTAGGTTAGGGGGAAAGAATCTTTGGTATGTATAATGGTATTACTAAATAATATTGTTTTGGATAACATAAATCAGTATGCAAAGAGAATTTACCAATATCTATTATGAGTTAATTTAAACACTTGTTCACTAATGTCTTAACAGATTTTAATTTTTCATATATTTTCTAATCATAAATTTTTGTTTTATTGTTTATTAAGTATAAAGCTATATGAAGAAAAACATAAAGATCACCCATATTCTATCACTTAGAGATAACTTTCATTAGTATGATCATGTATTTTGTTTGGTATTACTTTTGTTTAAGTATAAAAATTGGATTCCTACTGTAGATAATAGTATTTTTTTCATTTACTTGTAGGAGTAAGTATTCAGCAGCATTGTAACTTATAACAATTGTGTGGTAGTCAACTATCTGGATGTACTGTAGTTCCAAAGTTTATTTAATTGTGCTCAGACTTTTTGTTTAGCTATTCCTGGACTTTTATTTTTTAATGTTTCAGGCTATTTAAAATCACTGCACTGTAAAGTTCTTTGCATGTGACTGTCTGAATTTCTGTTTCCCTAAAGTACATTGCTGTATTAAGGGTTTAAATATATGTACTCTTTTAAGTTGAAAACTCTTTTCAAACTAATACGCTATTTTTAAGTAAGTTTTATTTTTTTAAGGGTAAGTTCTATATGTTATTTATTCATCATAGCCCCAAACTGTAAACGACCCAAATGTTCACTAACAGGAGCATGTTGTCTCTTCAAAGCATACATCCCATATTCCATTTATATGAAACCCTGGGAAAGACAAATTTAACATAAAGTAATGGAAAGTCGTGGTTTCTTGAAGCTGAAGGTCAGTGGTGGGGATTGATTCACTGTAGAAAATTTGGAAAGCATAGATAAGCATGCAGGAGAAAGTTATCTCACCATTTAGAGATAAGTATCATCCACTAACTTTTTTTTTTTTTTAAGATATGTAAGTACATGAGGAACAAATTGAGTTTAGTGAAGTTTGTTTATTGACTTTAATAGGTAAAATTTTGTGGATAACTCTATTACTTTTGCTATTCTTGAGATTATTTTAAGTTATTCTTTTCTGATTTTTTAAAAACGTTGTAGGCTGCCATGTCATTCAACAGTAAAAAGAAATTACCAAATGATGATGACTTGCATGTTGTCAGCCCATTTCCTGTTAAGTGTTTCTATGGCTTTGATCTCTGTTTATTGCAGAAATTAGTGGAGATTCCCTAACATTAGCAACCTGCGTCATAAAATTACTAGTACACATTTAAATTAAACAATAACTTCTTCCTTCTCTCGTTGAGCTGCAAAATAAGGAACCACTTGCCTTAGCTTATATCCTTTCCTTGAGAGCGAGATTTCTGAACCGCAACACCACTGACATTCTGGGCTGAGCAATTGTTTATTACATGGGGCTGTTCATCCCTGAGAACATGGATGACTGGCAGCATCCCTGTTTTCAATCCTCTAAATGGAGATGGCACCCCAGCCCCAGTTATGACAGCCGAAGTATCTTCAGATATTGCCAAATGTGTCTTGGGGTTGGGGGGCAAAATTATTCCTGGTTAAGAAGCAAAGATTTAAAGATAGTTGCGCACTTTATTGCTCTATTAATGTCCTCTATTACACTTGTTTCCCCCTCCACAACCCAATCATGTGATTGATTATTGGGCTCTGACCTTTCTGTCCTGCTGTGATTTCAGCCTTGGCTGTGACATGTTCATATACGCCCAGTTACTTCTCCACATTGACTACACTGCAGCATCCTTTGGAATGCTGCTGTCTTGTAACATGAGAAATGGAGAGACACGGTGCAGACAGGACCATGGCTCACCTTCCAGCTTTATGCCAGGCATTTAACTCCGCATGTCTCTCTCTTGGATCTCATTCCAAACAAATGAAGCGGACTTAATCTTACTTTTTCTGTAGATAAGCAGGTGTTTAACAAGGTGAAAAGTAAAAGACTCTGGGGAATTTTCAAGTTAATAGAAATCTTTGGTGCTTTTCCAATTAGCTAGTAAAGGATACTTGGAAGAATTAGGAGGCATTTGAGAGAAAAGAAGGAACATTAACCACTGAAATAGCTGTCTAATTCTCATTTTGCATTAGATAAGGATTATCCTGCAAGAGCAGCACGTGGGTACACCTTAGAAACACTGTTAACTCATGTCCAGTAGTCACTGTGCCAAAAGCACTGAGCCAGGCCATTTGAGGGAGAAACAGTGAGAAAAGAGCAGAGTCCTGTACTTCGTGGAGCTCACCGTCCACAGGAAATTATACACAAACCTGTTGCAATTGGGTAACATTATTAGCAGTGAGAAGAAGTTGTTTGATCAGCAAGGAAGTATCTCAGTTGCTAAATGGATAATACAGATAGTAGCAGTGGGAACTTAGGGGAAAGAGAGAATCCCGTGGACTGCAGAGGTCAAAGAAATGGGCCTGCAAGAGCTGGAATCTGAGCTTGGACTGATGAGGGCAAAGGAGGTGAGGAAAAGTATCCCAGTGAAGGAAAATGGCATGCATTAAGAGGCTGAGATAAGAGCTCAAAGCATATTTAGTGTGTATTAGGTAGAACTGGGTGAGAAAGCCAGAAGGGGAGCTAGATCTTGAGGTCCTTGCATAAGAGGCTGAGGAATTTTGATTGTATAATGGAAGCTAATGTTTCCCAAATTGGGCTCCATGAAATAATGATCCCAGGAGATGCTCTTTGAATAAAGTATCCTATGGTTAAATTAACTTGAGAAGTGATACATTCCCTCCTGTGGACTTAACATGTATATTGGTATTTAAAGGCTTAACTTTGTTTAATACAGCATTTCCCAATGTATTTGCCCCTAAGGTGGATGTGAGGGAAGAGTTGTGAGAAATAAGAACATAAAGCCACTATTAACAGTCAGTGGAACAACTTAGAATTTGAATTTGATAATAGGGAAGCATTGCAGGAGGTGATATAATTAGACGGATATATTAGTCTAGTACTAGTATGTAGACAGATTGAAACAAGTATTTTTAAAATATTCAAAAGATAGGACTCTTCAGGAAAGAATCTCTGTTCTTGGTATTCATTAGTTTGTTGGTCTTTTTTTTCATTCTTTTATCCATCCCTGAAATATTAATACTATATGCTGTGTGCTAAGCAAGGTGAATAAAATGGTGAAAAAGGGATAAATAATCTCTGCCATCATCGAGTTTAAGATCTAAAGGGAGAAGACAAATGTAGAATTAAATTTTTATGCGTACTATAAGAAGGGAATGAGGAAGGGTACCCTTCTATTTTTTGTTGAACAGTATGATGGAGACCTTTTTATTTCCTCTTAAAAATGTCATCAAGACACATCCATTTTAATATTATCAGTATCGCTAAACCTTGTAAAAATAATTTAACATTGCTAGGTGATAATGTGTTAATGTGGGTTTACTTGATCTTGGACCAGTTTAGCATTTTGAAAATTTTAAAATATTAATTTGGAGAAAGGAAAGAAATATGAGGAATAGAAAGAGAAAGAGGAAGTTTTTTTGTCTATTTGTTTGGTTTGGTTTTTACCTTTGCTTAATGTATATTGTATGCGGAAGAGTGCACATATAAGAAGCGTGTAGCTTGATTAATTTCCACAAATGAACACACTTGTGTAACCAAACTACAGTGTTACCAGCCTTCCAAAGGCATGCCTCAGTTCCCTTTCAGTTACAGTCCACCAGAGTAACCACTATCCCAGTTTCTTTCAGCATAGACGCAATATTCCTCTGTGTGTGTGTGTGTGTGTGTGTGTTGTGTATAAATGTAGTCATTCATTATGTTGAGAGTTTTAAGGGAGGCCCAGATCTTTCTAAATACAGATCTTTCTTTAATGTAGTGGTTCTCAAACTTAGTCACATGTCGAAAGCATGTAAGACCTTTACAAATTACTGACATTTGAGTCCTACACAAAGGGATACTTCTTGTGATTGGGTTGAGGCAGGGCCTGGGAACCAGCATTTTCAAGGCTCTCCGGATGATTCTAATGCGCTCCCACATTTGAGAATCACTTCTGTAATGTGTTGAAGGTAAAGCCATAGATGTTTGCACAATATTGGAGCTAGTTTTATGCCCAGCTGTCTGACTAATATTTGTAAACCTGGGCTTTCTGTGTCTAGATTTTGGGTTGTATCTTGGCAAGAGAAGTAGATATTACATATGACTAATAATCCTCCCACTGTCTGTCACCTGGGCAGCAAACCATTTCTCAATGCAGGGCTGTGTGGGAGGTGAATAGGGTTGCCTCTCATTAGAACAGCTTCTGCTTAGAAGTTGTTGGAATGCCATCAGTAGGTGCTGGATGACAGAGTTGTCAGATTTGTGTCAAAAGGCAATACATCCCCAGCATTGAGACTGGAGAGCAGTGAGTCATTTGCTTAAGGGCTTTAGGAACCCTGGAAGCCTGCAGGGCCTCTTCTCATGGCCTAAGGATGCCTTCAGGTGTGACTAAGATATTTCACACTTGGAAGGATACAGAATTGAATTCTCCAGAATCTTGTTAAGTGGGAAGGGCAAGAAACATCTCAGTTCTGTGAAATTATCTGTATTTCAGCCAGAAGGTTGTCACAGCAGCAAGCAGATAAAAATCGATACATTTCATTTATTTTTCTTTGTATTTTTCCAAAAGTTTTCTGATTTCAGTAAAATGGGAACAATTATATTTCACAAATAACATTGCAATTTCTAGAGTCTGGAAGAATTTCATTATGATTCAGTGAGAGGAAAATTTACCTTTCCTGAAATACAGTATACTCACAAGCTCCATACACAGGGCGCCAAACCCTTTTGCAAAGTCTCCTGATGAGTGTTAACCTGCCATTCAGAAGAGCAGGTGCTGGGATGACTTGGTACCAAAGTGGTATGTGGAATCTCAGCCAAGAGCCAAGGATGCTTCTTCTTGCTCTGTGAAGATCACATGTTTGGTCCTTGCTTTGTGTATTTCCTTTAAACTAATCACCTGTTTGCTTTTGGAGGCTATAGCAATTAACAAGAGGCAAGACTCCTGCTCTCATGAAGCTGATATTCTAGCAGAGAAGACAGAAGATTAACTAATAAATAAAAATTTCAGATAATGATTGATAGATGCTATAAAGAATACCAAACAGGAGAGAGGTGGTGGGTTGAGGCATTAGAAGGCCACTCTGCAGAAGTGACATGTGACAGAAGACATAAATGAAGACAAGGGAATGCTCTTGTGGACACACCCACAATAATAACATTCCAGGCAATGCTCATGGCAAGTGGAAGAGCCTCAAGGCAGAAATAGGCTTTGATATGTTGGAGGATGGAAAGGGGCTCCAGTATGCCTGCGTCACTACGGGAAGGGAGAAGAACAGTAGATGGTGAGCTCAGAGAGGCACACAAGGGCTAACTTATCTAGGGCCTTGGTGACAATAAGGGAGATGGGTTTTATTCTAGGTTCAGTGAAAAGCCTTTGAGCCCAACAGGTTGATTGCCTTCACTTGATTTGATTTTAGCATATGATTAACCAGATTTTGAAAAGACAGAATAAATCCATTTGTCTCATAAGATTAGACATTTGTGAATTTTCATTTCACTTACATGTGAACTTTTCACTTATATATGAACTTTTCACTTACATATGAACTTTGATGCTATCAGAGAAAGATATGACAGACGTGTGTTTAAATTCGTATCTTTACCCTGGTAATAACTGAGCTTGTGGTTTCTGGCAATCATTACTTTAATTGAATTTGGGTTGTTGAGAGCTGGAGACTTCTTTAAAAACCTAGATTTTATACAATAAGAAATTGTGTATAAATTCTGCAGATAAATATAGAAAGAAATGCTTGTGTGAGGCCTTCATTGGATTTTAGAATGATATTTGCTTTTGAATTGATGGTCTACTTTGATTTTTTCAAAATACCTGGGGATTACTACATGCCTTTTGGCAGAACAGAAAGGAAGAAATGAAAGCACAGATTGAATTTCTATCACTTCTAAATCCTGAAAGAAGTCAGACAGGATCCTTATTAAGTTACTCTAGAATGTGACACATGTAACCTTTACACAGTAATTTATTTGAGATGATCAATCTTCACTAAAATGATCAAGTTTTTATTTTCTTGCTTAGAATTAAACCGTAAATGATGGTAGATTTTCTCTGTTTGCTGACCTACAGAACTGGCTGGGCTTATATATAGGCAGATGTATACATTTAAATCTTGGAGAGATATAGACAATATGAAGTGACTGATAAACAGGATTTACAGTCACAGAATTATTGCACATGGCAGCTTATTGGCATGTACATTAAACTGCTGCAAGGTAGAAGAATAGAAGAAAAACATAGGTTGCTGTGTTAGATCGAATGAATTTGAGAATCATTTCAACATTTTACTCCTGAAAATTTTCCTTGGAGGTCTCCAGCTGTGTTTGGCATCAAGTCACATTTATACTGAAGAAAAAATGTGCTTTAAGAGTCAAAGTTACACGACATGCATTGATATCAGCCAATATATGCATAAATGGAGGTTGCTTTATGGAGGTAATTTCTGGTAGGAGATAGAAGCCAGGAAGAGGCACAGGGAAGATCAGGGACTCCGACCTGACTTGAGCAAGCTGGGCAGGAGAAATGCCCCATGGCACAGAATAGAAACGGTCAAAGGTGGCTTTGGGAAGAGAATTTCCCGGAGTAGTCTAGCTTAGCACCAGGCAACATGGGGGTCCGTCACAGAGATGCTGCACTGCACAGTCTCACTTGTGGGGCATGGCGTCCTTCTACTTGCTCATCCTTCAAGTCTCAGTTTAAATGCCACTTTCTTGAGAGGAACCTTTCCTGACCGTCTTATCAAAGATCTCTCCCATGATTTTCTACGACTTAGTTTACTTTTCTTTTCCTTCATGGTAATTGAAAACCATATCTTCATATGTTTACCCACGTATTGTCTTTCTCTTACTAACTTACAATTGCACTAGGGCGGGCTTACGTTTTCTTTGTCAGTGTCTCCAGCATTTAGCTCTGCCTGGCAGATAGTAGGCATGTATGAAATATTTGCTGAATGAACACAGATCCTGCAGGAAAACAGTCTGAAAACTGTGGACTGGGGCTGCACCCCACATGAAACAGACTTGGGAATGCGGTTCTGCCTAGTGTGCGCTCAGACCTGTGAATATTTCCCACTCAAGTAGCTGGAGCAGACTTGAACCTGCAAACCAGGTTGATGAAGGTACTGGACAGTATCTCGTACATTCTCCTAATAACCTGTGACGTAGACTGGGCGAAATCATAGTTTCCATTCTAGTGTTTAGAAGACAGAACCAACACCCAAAAAGAAACTACCCAATTTGAATGGCTAATGAACAGTGGAGCCGGGATTTGAACTGCAGCACCGGTGCCTAGTTTTCCTTTCTGTCATCTCCTCATACTGCTCTCTGTATGCTTGGTACCCCCGGCACTTGCAAACTCTTTGTCTCTCCCCACGTACACCAAGTACCAGGGAACTGTTTCTGAGTTCTATAACGCTTCTGCCTCCAAAGCAAATCTGCTACTCTCCTCCTGGGTGCTGCTATAAAACACGCCCTGTGTCCTGGAAGATTACAGGCTCTAATTCCTGCTTCTTGAGATGAGACAATTCAGCCCAGGGCTAGTTCCAAAGCAGGAATGCCTGAGTCTCCGACTATTTTAAGCTTCCCCTGAGACAGAAATGAGCTTATATAACCTCAGACCCATCATGATTTCCATGGCTCACTGCAGAGCTGATTAAAGTAGATATAGCCAGGGTATTTCCACCATCAACCACCCACCCTAGGACCCATAACAGGGGAGAAAACTTTCATGTACTGAGCACCTCCTATGTGTCAAGTAATTTACATATATCATCCTGTACACAGTGAACCAAGGTAACTGTGGGGTGCAACCAAAACCCTGCATGAGGCTGCCATTTAGAACCACATTTACAGAGCTGCCCTGGAAACAGCACAGTGACTAAGGGGCAAGGTGGGACCACTTTGCAGCCCCGTGGTCCTCCAAACACTGAAAATAAGCTGGCTTAGTTTCCATGTTCCTGCTGGGTAATGAAGCACTGGTCAGTAGGTTCTCAGTACGGGGCCTAGCTTGCAAAAAGTACAGTGAGCAAACTAAGAGGCCACAAGGTGCTAATTCCCGAGGACACCGTCTATAGGCAGGACCATGTCTGCTGTCAAAGAAATAGACTGTGAATAAATTTTAAAGAAAGGCTCTGAGGTGCATTTGCAGCTTCTCACCTCTGCCTATATGCCCTTCACATATAAAGGTGCTGTGAAATTTATCACATTCCTTTCTATAGGCACTGGAATGGCAAAAACGATAAAGGTGGGTAGTAAATTGGCTGATTCCTTAACAACAACGGGCACAAAACACAGGATTACTCAGCAATTCTACATAAAGTTCCCAAGTCACCTTTTAAAAATTGTTATATAGTGCTATCGAAAAGGCAAAGCTTCTCTTCTTTATAAAATATTTTAGAGAAGATCATTTTAAAATCCTTGGTCTGAAATCATGAGTGGAACTTTATAGTTGTAGGAAAATCTAGGAATATATATGAAATTAAAATTTAATTCAGGGCCAGGTATAGTGGCTCATGCCTGTAATCCCAGCACTATGGGAGGATCTATTGGGACCAGGGGTTCAGGAGCTCATGATCAGATGGGGCAACATAGCAAGACCTCACTGCAAAAAAACATTCAAAAATTAGCTGGACGTGGTGGTACATGCCTCTAGTCCTAGCTGCTTGGGAGGCTGAGGTAGGAATATTTCTTGAGCCCAGGAATTTGGGATTGTAGTGAGCTATGATCATGCCACTGCTCTCCAATCTGGGACAAAAAAAAATTTCATTGAGTTCCAATTTAGTTAAAAAAATAATTCCAGCCTTCGTCATATCTAAGTATCTGTGGACATACGGCTCTTTGCCTTGTAACAGATTTCACATTAAGAGTGGAGAGAACTCAGAAATGGAAGAAAAGTGCAGTCAGCATAGGCAAAGGAATTTAGCTCTCTTACTAAAGCAGAATTCAAAATCTCCACTGTGTTAGTATTATGGGGAGAATCTCTGAGCATTTTATTCCTTACCAGTTCCTTGGAATGTATTAAACTCTGCACAAATAGGCATGCTGTGATCTCAGCTTGCAGTTGTTGTCTACTGCATGTCACATGACTGAAGACCAACTTCTTGTCCTGCCTTTGATGTCACTTTCTCAGAAACCTTTCTGGTCTACCCGCAGTTCCCACTCATTTTCTGTCTTTGCATGCATTTCTTTCTTCAGTCACAGATATAATAATTCATAATTAATATCAATTTGTTTACTTATTTGTGTTAATAAGTAAACAAGGGTCCCTCCATTTGGTTTCAACTCTATTTTTATTTACTTTTTTTTTTGAGATAGAGCCTTGCGCACCCCAGCTGGAGTGAAATGGAACGACCTTGGCTCACTGCAACCTCTGCCTTCCAGGTTCAAGCAGTTTTCATGCCTCCACCTCCTAAGTAGCTGGGATTACAGGTGCCTGCCACCATGCCCAGCTAATTTTTGTATTTTTAGTAGACAAAGGGTTTCACCATGTGGGCCAGGCTAGTCTCAAACTCCTGACCTCAAGTAATCCACTTGATTCAGCCTCTCAAAGTGCTGGGATTACAGGCATGAGTCACCACACCTGGCCTTATTTTGCTATATTTTTAATTTACTAACTTATTATTCTTAGCCTAGCACAGTACCTGTTATATGAATTCAAATATTTGTTGAATAAATGAGTAAATGACAGAATAAGTGAATTAGTGGGGCTGCCCAAGTACACCTCCTTTTTCTGAATATATTGAGCCCCTCATTTCTTGCTTTGATCTTCATTTGCTCCAAGGGGTTGACTGACTGAGTCCTGTCTCCCAGGAATCGACTGTAATCTCTTAGCCATGTTTGCTTCTTTACTTCCTAGTCTTTGACTAACTTCTAACATGGTGGGTAGCATCTTCACATCCATCATCTGCAAGTGCATTAAACAGTCACCTTCACAGTCAGGACCAACAAAGGCACATCTCAACTCTGCAGCCCTCTGGAGCCTTCCCACTGAGTCTGCTTTCCCCAAGAGAAGTTTTCTTCACAGAGTGCCTGACTTCATTGAGAATCTTGTTCTTTAGGTGACATCTCACCTCCTACCTGCAGGAGTGTGGCTTTTTCCTACTGACCCAACCGTTTTATCACAGCTGAATACTATAAGTTCATATAAAAATGTTTTTGTCCTTTCATGGGAAAGTTTTCATTCTATCATATTATCATGTGCACTGGATTAGAAACTTGAGTGTTAGTTCTGGGTCAGCTATTAGTTGGGTGGCTTAGATGCAGTAAGTGTAGAATTGAGAGCAGTTGCAGTTCAGTGTGGAGTTGACAGCATGAGCTCTAAAGTAATACTGCCTGGAATTCAAATGCAGCACCTACGAGCTGTGCAATCTTAGGAAAATTATGTAATATTTATATGCCTCACCTTTCTCATCTGTAAAATGGGGGCAGTAATACTGCCTGCCTCATAGAATTGTTAACAAGGATTAAATTAGATGATATGTGTAAAAGTTAGAACTGTGCCTAACACGTAATAGACACTGTATAAACATTAGCTCTTACTTTGATAATGATGTTGACAATGAAAGCCTCTCTATGCATTTTCTGTTCTCTGTTGATTTTGAAAGTAAAGGAAATGTGTGAGATATGTTCTAAGATCCCTTCTGGACTCAAATCCAAGAGTCTATGCTGCTCTGTTTCTGAGTACAGAATTCTAAGACTGTAGAATAACTCCTTAATGTAAAGGCGGACAAATTCAGAACAGTCTCTTTCTGGTACAAATCATTTTCACACTTGCCTAATGCTTTAAGATCATTTCCTCTGAATAGAGGCTCTCTACTCTCTTCCTTGCCTACTAAGGTTACAATTCAAAGTCCACCTCAGTGTCTGCATCTTCTAGCTCTCCAAGTCACTGTGGTTTCTCTCATCTCCGGATTGCTTTTGTACCTTTTACTTCAGTTCCATCTATCGTCCATATAATTGACAGGATACATTTTCAAAAACATGAGTTTGACTAGGTTACTCTACTGCTTACAACCCCTCAGTGGTATCTTGTTAACTGTAGGATGAAATCTCAGCTCCTTGGTGTGGTATGCAAGGCCCTCAGAGACAACGCTGTCCCCAGATCCAGCCTCCCTGTTAGCACCCTCAACGCCACACTTTGTGCATCAAGAAATCTGATAGTGCTTGTGCTTCTCCTCAATCACAAAACTATCCCATGCCTTCATGCTCTTGTATGTGCCTCATGCAAACACTTCTTCCTTTTTTTTTTTTTTTAGCTGGATAATTCCTACTTGTCTTATAAGGCTCATCTCAGGTTTTTTTCTCATCAAGACAGTTTTCTTGTCCAAGCTTTCTTCCCTGCACATGTCCTTCTAGCAGCACACCTTTGTCATTGTATTGAAATGATGTAGGCACAGCTTTATTTCCATCTGTAGACTCTGAATTCCTCCACAGAAAATGCAGGTCTCAGTTTTCTTTGTGTTCCAACACAGTATCTGACACATTTTAAGCAATCGATCAATGTTGAACTACTTTGTATCTCTTTAAGAACTTGACACTAGGTTCTGTCTGTAGCACACGATTGTGATTTGCCTTTAAATGATGCTATAATCCCACCATAGCCAGTTACAGGATCATTTTTGTTCCGTGGCTTATATGCTTCTAAAAGTAACCATCAAAGAGGAATTTCAGGAAATGTTTTTGGTGATAATAGCATTAAGATAGTAAGATATGCTGTCCATACATATTACTCAAAGGAAGACATTCTGTTAAGTCTCATAAAGTTATAGTCGTGAAGGAGTTATTGAAAAATTATCCTCCAGAATGTGGAACCCAACTTAGGCAGATCTGTCATGCTTAAAGGTGTAGGTGTCCATTGGCATATTCCTAATCCAACCCAAGAGCAGGATAGCTAAATAAGCACATGGAAATATAAGTAAAGAAGAAAGTCATTTCTGAAGCATCTTATTATATTTTGTTGAAACAATAAAACAGGCACTGTTAACCACAAACCACTTTTAGCACAGGTGTTCCTAATACTGAAGTTCACAGACACAAAGAGACAACTCTGTCCTGCTTTCATGTTCCTCTGACAAGGGTAGTAATGAGTTTCTTAGGGATATGTCTTGAAATAATCATCAGTGAGGGCTGATAGCATGATACAAAATGCAATTCAGGAAAATCTATGAAGGCCCAGCCAAGGTAGCCTAAGTATCCGGTACTCTGATGATAGTATGCCTTAATTCAGATACTTAAGAGTAGCTGGGAGAGTACATTATTCTTATTTCTTGCAACTTAGCTTTTGCTACATATTGGTTAACACAGAATTATGTATCTCATATGCAAAGCACAGACATTATGTGTTGTTGTTTGAGGGTAAACCTCACAAGGGAGTTTTGGTTATAATGTCCTGTTCATTAAAGTCTATGACACATACCACTAGGCTTTGCTGTGATAAAGAACAATCTCAAACTCCTAGTAGTTTAGAACAAGAAGGTTTGCTTCAGGTTCATGACATAAATGTATAATCCGTAAGCCGGGGCCTCTGGTCAACATTCTGGTTGTCATCATTTCAGGATCCAGACAGCTACATGGAGCACTGCTAGCCACAGGACAGATGAAAGGAGTGTGTGGGAAAGTACACACCGGCTCTTACAGCTCCCAAGAAAAACCTTATGGCCATTCCTCATTTTAAGAGGAAGAAGTGGAAGGGCAGTCTAATCATTTATTGCCTGCATGGAAAGAGAAGAATATTTTTGAACAGCACTAAAGATTATTACACAGAGCTGAGGAGCCTCGTTAAAAAGTCACTACCTTCAGAAGGTAGAGCCAGGAAGCACACACATTCAGAGATGATATTTCTGTCTGTGAACAGTTTAGGGGTAGATACAAAACACTATCTATACAACATAGGTGATTGGGAGCTCAAATGTTTATGCAACAAAGCAGTAGTTTTCATGTTGTGTTTGTACAATTCAAGAAATCTAGGCCATGTTGCACAGATTTTATCAGAAAAAGGAAACATAAATCTGACTATGGAAATATGTTTATAGGATTCTTAAAAGGCAAGCTGTGTATCTATCATAAAAGAAGAAAAGATAACACTGTATCAGGGAAAATCTTTTAACAATTTAATGACATTGCAACATGATCTGACATGACAATCACTCTGGTACATGATTTTAAAATAAAATTATCAGAGTCATCAGTTAATTTATCTTTATGGCAAAGGGGAAAAGGAAAATTCAAAGCTCCTTTGACACACAAAATAACTCAAAGATTTATACTTTTAGAAAGCTAGGATTCCAGCTTGGCTATTGTTACCCAAGGCAATCAATTTGAATACTTACCAAGGAAGAACCTACAATACTAAGGTTATAGTCTATAAAATGTAGCCACAATTTCTGATGTGTAGGTTTCTTTAAATTAGTCTTTTTCATGACAGAAATTT
Source organism: Cacajao melanocephalus (assembly GCA_963573385.1). Lineage (NCBI taxonomy): Eukaryota > Metazoa > Chordata > Mammalia > Primates > Pitheciidae > Cacajao > Cacajao melanocephalus. The sequence continues at coordinate 90,754 of CAUYLG010063264.1, forward strand.
TATAAGGACGGCTTTTTAAGGTAACAAAAAAAGCAGGATAATTACAAATGTAAATTTCCACCTGAATTCTCAGATCAGTCAAGGGAGGATAGTTGGTGTTTTTGTGTCTGTTCTTGGTCTCCAACTTTATCATAATTTTTAGAATTAGATGCTAGAATTTAATCTTTTTTTGTAACTGCTGTTAACAAATGACCATGGGTTCTGTGGAGAAAGGAAAAGGAGAAAACTTTTATCTTCAGAGAAATAATCTGCAGATCAGGGAACGGAACCTCCAGGAAAACCAAAACCACAGGCTCAGAAGAGGGGAGAGGGAAAGCTGGCATTCCTGTCTTTCAGGTCTGCCTTCCATTCGTGTTTAGCAGGTTTGGGGAAGATTGTGAGAACTTCTAAGGGAAGTCAAACACATATGCAGTATGCAAACCTATATGTAACATATGTTCTATGTTCATTTTAGGGTGGATTTTTAACATTAAAATGAAATGGAATTTGGCTTTTCACAACAAAAAGTGAACTCTGGGGTATAAAGGCATTTTGTGCAGTCTCTGTGTGCCAGTTGAAACTAGCTTGAGGCCTGTGGCTGTTTATCAAGAAAGAACGTTTGCCTGTCCAATCAGATTTGCTGATGGGACCACAAGTGGGTGGTGGGGGAAGTCAGGTCAGCTGGCATCTGGCAGGTCACCAGGGTCAATTGGGAAACTCCTAGTTATAGCTGTTTTGATCATGTTTTTTAAGGAGTAGCTTCTGCTTAGTTACAGGAAAGAAGACCTTATTGTATTTAGTAATATTAGGGTATTTGACCAGCCTCTATCCCTGCTATCGGTGCTTGGTTCCCTTTCTGGTATGCCTTATTTTAGCCACAGGGAGTCCATTTAGTCTGTCAGCTGCAGGTATGTTTTAACACGCCTTAGCATCTTTTATTCTCCCACCTATCTGTTAAGAATTTCCTTCACAAGTAGCTACTAATTGGTAAAGTCTGTGTGCTCAAAGCTGTTGGCTTAGCTTAAGGATTCTCAGCTTTGGCACCATTGCCATTTTGGGCTAGATAATTCTTTGTTGGGGGAGGGAGTGGGCTGTCCTGTGCATCCTAGGATGTTTAGCAGCATCCCTGGCATCCACCCACTAAACGCTAGAAGCACTGCCTTCCTCGCTGTGACGACCAAAAATGTCTCCAGACATTTTCAGGTGTCACCTGGAAGCATGATTGCTTCTGATTCATTGAGAACTACATGCTTAATAATCAGAATCTACCTCTGGAGCAGGATATAGAGTAAATGTCCCCTGCATATCATGGACTTCATTGTTCAGGGTTGTTTCAGTTACTATAGCTACATAACAAATTAGTTGAAAGCTTAGGCATAAAACAGCTACTTATTATGCCCATGGAATCTGTGGGTCAAGAATTCTAACAAGTTACCAAGAGAATGGCTTCTCTCTGCTTCATGATGTCTGAGCCTCTTCTGGAAGACTTGGAGGCTTAGGATGACATTTCTGATGGCTTCTCACTAACACATTTACTGTTGGTGCTTGTTCTTGGCTGGGATGACTATAGCAGCTGGAGCTGTAGCTGGGACCTATACACCTGGCCTTTCTGTGTGGATATTTTACTTCCTTACAAAACAGGCCCATGTTCAAAGGGCAGGCAATCCCAGGAGAACAGAGTGAGATGTATGCTGTATTGCCTTTTATTATTTTTATTTTTTATTTTTTGGCACAGAGTCTCACTCTGTCGCCCAGGCTGGAGTGCAGAGGTATGATCTCCGCTCACCACAACCTCCGCCCAGGTTCAAGTGATTCTCTTGGATCAGCCTCCTGAGTAGCTGGGACTACAGGCATGCACCACTGCACCCAGCTAATTTTTTTATTTTTAGTAGAGATGGAGTTTCACCATGTTGGCCAGGCTGGTCTTAAACTCCTGACCTCAGATGATCTGTCTGCCTCGGCCTCCCAAAGTGCTGGGATTACAGGCATGAGCCACCATGCCCAGCCTATATTGCCGTTTATGACCTAACTTCCAAAGTCCCATAACATCACTTCCAGTATACTCTATTGGAGAGGTGGTTACAAGGTGCAAGAAGGTAAGTAAGCATCACATTGTGAGAAGAGTGTGTGGGATGAGAGCTAGATCACTGTGCTCATCTTTGGAAAACATCTTCCACATAGCTGAACCCTTGAATAACATCTGAACTATGTTGGTAATGAAGAAGAAAAATTTTGTTCAGCTGGACAACCGAGTGTTTCCGAATGTCTGTTTGAGAAAACAGTCCAAAGAAAAATAAAAATGTATATGTCATATAGCTAATAAGTTAATTCCAAAGCTGATATTGTATAGGAGCTTTACATTTTAATAGACTAGCCATGTTATAAACCCCTTGGTTTTACATATTGTAGCATATATATAAATGAAGTGATAATAAGAGTATTTGGCAACGTAGCCCAATTCAATCTAATTGTTTAGATGAATTTTCAAGAATTCATCAAATGACTTTTTTTTTATTTATTATGTTTTATTTCAATAGGTTTTTGGGGAATAGGTGGTGTTTGGTTACATGAGTAAGTTCTTCAGTGGTGACTTCTGAGATTTTGGTGCACCCATCACCTGAGTAGTGTACACTGTATCCCTCACCCTGCTTCCACCCTTTCCTCGAGTCCCCAAAGTCCATCGTATCATTCTTATGCCTTTGCATCCTCATAGCTCAGCTCCCACTTATGTGTGAGAACATACAACCCATTCCTGAGTTACTTCACTTAGAATCATGGTCTCCAGTTCCATCCAGGTTGCTGTGAAGGCTACAATTTTGTTCCTTGTTATGGCTGAATAGTATTCATGGTACGTAAAAACCACGATTTCTTTATCCACTTGTTGCTTGATGAGCATATGGATTGGTTCCATATTTTTGCAGTTGTGAATCGTGCTGGTATAAACATGCATGCGCAATTATCTTTTTCATATAATGACTTCTTTTCCTCTGGATAGACACCTGGTAGTTGGATTGCTGGATCAAATGGTAGTTCTACTTTTAGTTATTAAGGATTTTCCACACTGTTTTCAATAGTGGTTGTATTAGTTTACATTCCCACAAGCAGTGTAGAAGTGTTCCCTTTTCACCAAATCCCTGCCAACATCTATTATTTTTTTGAATTTTTGATTATGGTTATTCTTGCAGAAGCAAGGTGGTATCGCGTTGTGGTTTTGATGTTTATTTCCCTGATCATTAGTGATGTTGGACATTTTTTCATGTTTTTTGGCCATTTGTATGTCTTCTGTGAATTATCTGCTCATAGCCTTAGCCTACTTTTTAATGGGATTGTTTGTTTTATTCTTGCTGCTTTGAGTTCATTATAGATTGTGGATATTAGTCCTTCGTCACATGTATAGATTGCAAAAAATTTTCTTCCACTCTGTGGATTGGCTGTTTACTCTTTTGATTGTTTCTTTTGCTGTGCAGAAGCTCTTTAGTTTAAGTTCCATCTGTTTATCTTGTTTTTGTTGGATTTGCTTTTGGGTTCTTGGTCATGAAGACTTTGTATAAGCCAATCTCTAGAGGGTTTTTCCAATATTATCTTCTAGAATTTTTATGGTTTCAGGTCTTAGATTGAAGCCTTTGATTCATCTCGAGTTAATTTTTGTATAAAGTGAGAGATGAGGATCCAGTTTCATTTTTTTACATGTGGCTTGCCAGTTATCCCAGCACCATTTGTTGAAAAGGGTGTCCTTTCCCCAGTTTATGTTTTTGTTTGCTTTGTCAAAGATCAGTTGGCTGTAAGTGTTTGGTTTTATTTCTGGGTTCTCTATTCTGTTTCATCGCTTTATCAGTACCATGTTGTTTTTGGAAAACAGAGTCTTTTTTATATCAGTACCAAGTTGTTTTGGTGACTGTGGCTTACAGTATAGTTTGAAGTCGGGTAATGTGATATCTCCGGATTTGTTCTTTTTGCTTTGTCTTGCTTTGGCTCTGTGGACTCTGTTTTGTTCCATATGAACTTTAGGATTTTTTTTCCAGTTTTGTGAAGAATGATAGTGTTATTGTGATGAGAATTGAATTTGTAGATGGCTTTTGGCAGTATGGTCATTTTCACAATATTGATTCTACCAGTCCATGAGTATGGATGTGTTTCCATTTGTTTGTGTCATCTATAATTTTTTTCATCAGTGTTTTGTGATTTTTCTTGTAGAGGTCTTTCACCTCCTTGGTTAGATATAATCCCAGGTATTTTGTATTATTTTTTGCAGCTATTATAAAACCAGTTGAGTTCTTGATTTAATTTTCTGCTTGGTTACTGTTGGAATATAGCAGAGCCACTGGTTTGTGTACATTGATTTTGTATCCTGAAACTTTGCTGAATTTATTTACCAGTTCTAGGAGCTTTTTGGATGAGTCTTAGGGTTTTCTAGCTATACTATCGTATCATCAGCAAACAGTAACAATTTTACTTCCTCTTTACCGATTTTGATGCCCTTTATTTCTTTCTCTTGTCTGATTGATCTGGCTAGCACTTCCAGTACTATGTCGAACAGAAATGGTGAAAGTGATCATCCTTGTCTTGTTCCAGTTCTCAAGGGGACTACTTTGAACTTTTCCCCATTCAGGATAATGTTGGCTATAGCTTTGTCATAGATAGCTCTTATTACCTTAAGGTATGTCCCTTCTATGCTGATTTTGCTGAGGGTTTTAATCATAAAGAGATGCTCAGTTTTGTCAAATACTTTTTTGTGTCTATTGAGATGATCATGTGATTTTTGCCTTTCATAATGTTTATGTGGTATATCACATTGATTGACTTGTGGATATTAAACCATTTCTGCATCCCTGGTGTGAAACCCACTTGATCCTTGTGGATTATCTTTTTGATATACTGTAGGATTCAGTTAGCTAGCATTAAGAATTTTTGCATCTGTGTTCATCAGGGATATTTGTCTGTCATTTTCTTTTTTTGTTACATTATTTCCCGGTTTTGGAATTAGGGTGATAGTGGCTTCATAGAATGATTTAGGGAGGATTCCCTGTTTCTCTGTCTTTTGGGATAGTGTCAATAGGATCAGTTGGCTCCAATTCTTCTTTGAATGTATGATAGAATTCAGCTGTGAATTCATCTGGTCCTGGATTTGTTTTTGTTGGCAGTTTTTTTTTTTTTTTTTAATTACAGTTTCAGTCTCGCCACTTGCTGTTGGTCTGTTCAGAGTTTCTATTTCTTCCTGGTTTAATCTGGGAGGGTTATATATTTCCAGGAATTTATCCATCTCCTCTAGGTTTTCTAGTTTTTGTGCATAAAGATGTTCATAGTAGCCTTGATCTTTTGTATTTCTGTGTTATCAGTTGTAATATCTTTAATTTCATTTTTAATAGAGCTTATTTGGTTCCTCTCTTGTTTTCTTGGTTAATCTCACTAATGGTCTATCAATTTTATTTATCTTTTCAAAGAACCAGTTTTTTGTTTCATTTATTTTTTGTATTTTTTTTCTTTTGGTTCAGTTTTATTTAGCTCCGCTCTGATATTCGTCATTTTTTTTCTTCTGCTGGGTTTGGGTTTGGATTGTTCTTATTTCTTCAGTTCTGTGAGGTGTGACCTTTGATTGTCTGTGCGCCTTAAGACTTTCTGATGTAGTCATTTAATGCTATGAAATTTTCTCTTAGCACTGTTTTTTGCTGTATCCCAGAGGATTTGATAGGTTGTGTTACTATTATCCTTCAGTTGAAAGAATTTTAAAATTTCCGTCTTGATTTCATTGTGGACTCAACAATTATTCAGTAGCAGGTTATTTATTTTCCATGTATTGCATGGTTTTGAGGGTTCCCTTTGGAGTTGATTTCCAATTTTATTTCACTGGGGTCTGAGAAAGTAATTGATATAATTTCAGTTTTTTTTAATTTATCGAGATTTGTTTTGTATTCTATAATATGGTCTGCCTTGCAGAATGTTCCATGTGCTGATGAATAGAATGTACATTCTGCAATTGTCTGGTACAGTGTTCTATAAATATCTGTTAAGTCCATTTGTTCTAAGGTATAGTTTAAATCCATTGTTTCTTTGTTGACTTTCTGTCTTGATGACCTAAGAGCTGTCAGTAGAGTATTAAAGTCTCCCACTATTATTGTGTTGCAGTCTATCTCATTTTAGTCTAGTATTAATTGTTTATAAATTTGGAAGCTCCAGCATTAGGTGCATATGAATTTAGGATTGTGATGATTTCTCACTGGACACTTTTAAAATCATCATATAATGTCCCTCTGTCATTTCTTAACTGCTGTTGTTTTAAAGTTTGCTTTTTCTGATATAAGAGTAGCTACTCATGCTCAATTTTGGTGTCCATTTGCATGGAATATCTTTTTCCACACCTTTACCTTAAGTTTATGAGTCCTTATATGTTAGGTGAGTCTCGTGAGTCTCTTGAAGATAGCAGATACTTGGTTGGTTAATTCTTATCCATTCTGCCATTCTTTTAAGTGGAGCATTTGTGCCATTTACAGTCAATGTTAGTATTGCGATACTGAGATGTGAAGTACTATTCTATTCATCATGCTGTTTGTTGCCTGAATATCTTCCTTTTCATTGTATTATTATTATATAGGCCCTGTGAGATTTATGCTTTAAGGAGGCTCTATTTTGGTGTATTTCAGGGATTTACTTGAAGATTTAGAACTCCTTTTAGCAGTTCTTGTAGTGCTGGCTTGGTAGTGGTGAATTCTCTCAGCATTTGTTTGTCTGGAAAAGACTGTATCTTTCCTTCATTTATGAAGCTTTGTTTTGCTGGATACAAAATTCTTGGCTGATAATTTTTTTGTTTAAAGAGGTTAACAATGGGACTCATATCCTTTCTAACCTGTAGTGTTTCTGCTGATAAATCTGCTGTTAATCTGATAGGTTTTCCTTTATGGGTTACCTGATGCTTTTGCCTCAGAGCTCTTAAGATTTTTTTTTTACCTTGAATAACCTAAATGTGCCTAGGTGATGAATTTTTGTAATAAATTTCCCAGGTGTTCTTTGAGCTTCTGGTACTTGGATGTCTAGATCTTCAGCAAAGCTAGGGAAGTTTTCCTCAATTATTCCCTCAAATAACGTTTTCCAAACTTGTCTCCCTCAGAAACACAATTATTCTTGGCTTTGGTCATTTAACATAATCCCAAACTTCTGGGAGGCTTTGTTCATTTTTAAAAAAAATTCCTTTGTCTTTGTCTTTGTTGGATTGAGTTAATTTGAAAGTCTTGTCTTTGAACTCTCAAGCGTTTTCTTCTACTTGTTCGATTCTATAGCTGAGACTTTCCAGTGTATTTTGCATTTCCCTAAGTGTGTCCTTCATTTTTAGGAATTGTAATTGTTTTTAATTTATGTTACCCATTTCACTGAAGATTTTTTCCTTCCTATCTTGCATCATATTTTTTAGTTCATTAAGTTGGAGTTCACCTTTGTCTGATGCCTCCTCGATTAGCTTAATAGTTGACCTCCTGAATTCTTTTTCTGGCAACTCAGATTTTTTCTTGTTTTGGATGCATTGCTGGTGAGCTAGTGTGATCTTTTGGGGATGTTAAAGAACCTTGTATTGTAATATTACCAGAATTGATTTTCTGGTTTCTTCTCATTTGGTAGACTATGTCAGAGGGAAGATCTGGGGCACAAGGGCTGCTGTTTAGAAAAACATGGAATGCTTCATGAATTTGTGTGTCATCCTTGCACATGGGCCATGCTAATCTTCTCTGTATCATTCCAATTTTAGTATATGTGCTGCCAAAGCAAGCACACATCAAATGGCTTGGGTAGAACATTATCTTGCTGATGATGTGAAAGCAATGACAGAAAAGATTTTACAAATATCAGTTTATATGAAAACTGTTGCCAAAAGGTATTGAAGGAGTGGTCATTGCATCCTGCATAGACAATAAGAAGATGATAATTATTCAAAGTTAAGGCAATCTGGAAAGGAGTTAAGAGCCCAGAAACTAACTTGCTTGATCTTCTCCTTTGACCCTCATAAATAACCTCTGAGATGTCTTTACAGAGGTCAATTTAATAACCAGTAATTAGTGTAAAAAGCAGAGAACAAGGGATCAGAACTGAGTTATAGTCCTGGTGTAGCCAGTTGTGTGACTTAGCACAAGTCACTTAGTCTTTTGGGTTCTCAGCTTCTTACTTTGTAAGTTGAGTGTATTGACTTAGATGTTCTCAAAAGCTCGTCTCACTTCTGTAATTTCTTGATACTTTTAGAGAAATACCCTAAAATTTTCAATATTTTCAACAAGTTGCTGTTAACCCTGTTACCCTCCAAGTGCTTGGCATGGTCAGGGAATGTAACAAGTCCCCTGTTTTTAAAAAGCTCTGGACATCCATTTGAGTCCTGTTTTCAAGGAAATTGTAGGCTTACATTTTTATAAAGAGAGATATTCCAGCAGAGTCATGGCCTCTTTGTTCCCTGTAACCCTATTGATGGCAATGCCAACTTTTATCAAATTCTCTTTGGCTTTTATAATGAGATATAGATGTTGAGGGAAAATGACTAATGAGAAATGGGATCTGGATTTAACTTTGCCTTGAAGGAAATTGCATTTGTTTAATTTAATTCACTATAAAGACGGACCTGTGAGTTGCAGAAGGCTGAAACACAATTTACTACTTACATACAAGTTTTAAAACTCACAAAATAAGGTTATATATTATTTATGGATACATATAAATCGAACAAACATAGAAAACATATACCGGATGGCTTTATGTCAGACTTTTTAGTGCTTGCCTCTATAGAAGGTGGGAGGCATGGGACTGTGAAGGGGAATTAGGAAGCTTCTCCTTAATATGGGTAAAGTTTTCAGTTTTTTAAAGACCAATAGCAATTATAACAAGATGTATACATGTACTAATTTGTGTGGTGTGTAGATGGCAAGGTTATATTAATCTCAGTCAATTTTTATATTTTGTAAAACTTTTAAAAAGTAAAATTGTATTTAAAAGTACTTTAAAGAGCTGAGCTGAACTGGAGCAAGCTGAGCTGCTAGGTGTCAGAGTAACTGGTAAGGCAACAAGCCGAAATGGAAGAAACAGTCAAGCCCTTAATCACTTAGTGTAAGCAAGAGGCTGAACTGAAGAAAATGCCATCTTCCCTGCTGTTCCATTTTTCCCCATGGGATGGCACCATGCACAAGGCTCAGATGGGTCAGCACAGGCATGAGGAATGTCACACTGCAGTGGGAGCCCTGAACAATAGACTCTTGAAGTCTTATGGATCCGGGGTTGGGAGAAGGGCTAGAAATTGAATAGTACTGAGTCAGAGTGAAGAAAAGGTCTTTATGGTCCTCTGTGTGGGAGAACTCTTGGACAGCTTGGATGGAGACAGCTCTGCTAGGAATGCAGATATGAGTAAGAGCAAGGCTGGCCAGGGAGCCTGAGTCCTTGACTGCAGCTCCCTCCAGCAACTGCAGTGCATCAAGACTAAGCACCAAGTAGGGAGGACTGAATTCCCCTAAAAGGTTTACCAGGTAAAGTTTTTGTAACTTCTTGTGGTTGTACCTAAAAAATCAGACATAGGTTTTGGTCAGTAGCTGGACTCCTCAAATTCTAGTAAGTTTTTTCTGCTACAGAAAGCTTTGCAGCTGAGAAATAGACAATTTAATAAAAATATTTGGAGACTTCAGAGCCCTGCTTTTTGTATTGAATAGAACACCTAAACAGACCAACAAGGAAACAGTATAAACCAACTAGACGTAGCAGACATTTGTAGAATAATCCTCTAAGATCAGGAATAAGACAAAGATTTCTGCTGTTAAAACTTCTATTCAACATTGTGCTGGAGATTCTAGCTATAGCAATTAGGCAAGAAAATGAAGAAGAAGAAAAAAAGGCTTTTAGTTTAGAAAGGAAGAAGTAAAACTGTCTCTATTTGCAGTTGAAATGATCTTATAGAGAGAAAATTCTAAGGAATGCACAAAAAAGACCTTTAGAACTAATAAGTTCAGCAAAGTTGCAGAATATAAGATCAAAATATAAAAGCAGTCTTATTTTCATATACTAGCAATGAACAATCCTAAAATGAAACACTTCCATTAAAAACAAGAATAAAATATTTACAAATAAATCAAAAGAAGTACAAGACTATACAATGAAAACTACAAAACATCATTAAAAGGCATTCAAGAACTACATAAATGGAACTCATAGATTGGTAAACTGAATAGGTTAGCAATATTCCCCAAATTGATCTACAGATTTAATGCTAGCCTATGAAAAATCCAGCTGTCTTTTTGTTAAAATTTTCAAGCTCATTCTAAAATTTATGTAGACATGCAAGAGGCCCAGAATATCCAAAATAATTTCAAAAGCAGAAGAAATTTGGAAGACTCATACTCCTTTACTTCCACCAAACTTATTACAAAGCTGCACTGATCAAAATAATGTGGTACTGAGATAAGATAGACATGAAGATCAATGGAATAAAATTTGGAGTGTTCCAAAATGAACCCTTTTGTTTATGGCCAACTGATAAGCATATGAAGAATGTTCAATGGGAAAAGAATAGTCTTTTGAATAAATGATGCTAGAAAAACTGGATATCCATAACAGAATAATGAGTTGGATCCCTAGCTCATATTGTATACAAAAATTAAAACAGCTTATAGTCCTAAATGGAAGAGCCAAAACTCTAAAACTCTTAGAAGAAAACATAGATATAAATTTTTATGACCAGGGGGTTAGCAGTGATTTCTTAGATATGACACCAAAATCACAAGTGACAAAAGATGAATTAGTTAACTTAATCAAAGTGAAAAACTCTGTGTTGCAAATTATACTTCCAATAAAGTTAAAGCAGACAAAATAGGAGACAATATTTTTACTTCATATGTGTGATAAGGGACTTATGTCTAGAATATTACAACTAAATAATAAAACCCAATTAAAAAATGGGCAAAGGATCTGAATAGACAGTTCTCCTGAGAATATATACAGATGGCCAATAAGCACATGAAAAGATGATCAAATCATTTCTCATTAGGGAAATGCAAATCAAAACCACAATGTGATAACACTTCACACCCACAAGGATGGCTATAAAAGATAGGCAATGAGTGTTGGCAAGGAGGTAGAGAAACTGGAAACATCATCCATTGCTTGTAGGAATGTAAAATGGTGCAGTCACTCTCTAAAACAGTTTAAAATTTTCTCAAAATGTTAAGCAGTGTTACCATATGACTCAGCAAAACTCCATTCCTAGGTATATAACCAAGGGAAATGAAAGCATATGTCCACAAAAACACTTGTACATGAATCTTCATAGCTACATAATTCATAATAGGTCAAAAGTAGAAACAGTTCACATGTTCATTAACTGATGAATGGATAAACACAATTTATTATATCTATACAGTGGAATATTGTTAATAAAAAGGAAAGAAGGACTGATGCATGCTACAGTGTATTGGTATAATACATTGGTACTGTACATTGTATAAATGAACTTTGAAAACATGCTAAATCAAAAAGGCAGTAAAAAAAAGACCATGGATTGCATGATTCCATTACTTGAATTGTCCAGGAATAGCGCATTTACAGAGACAGAAAGTAGGTCAGTGACTGCCTGTGGCAGGAGAGGAATGGGGAATGACTGCTCATCATTATGGGGTTCGTTTTTGAGGTATGGAAATATTCAAAAATTGACTGTGGTAATTGTTTTACAACTCTGTGACTACACTTCAAATGAATTAATGATATGGTATGTGAATTACACTGTAATAAAGCTATTTATAAAAGTCATAGCAGAACTGGGCATGGTGGCTCCTGCCTGTAATCCCAGCACTTTGGGAGGCTAAAACAGGCGGATCACCTGAGTTTAGGAGTTTTAGACCAGCCTGGCCAGCATGGTAAAACCCCATCTCTACTAAAATCCAAAAATTAGCCAGGTGTGGTGGTGTGTGCCTGTAATGCTATCTACTCTAGAGGCTGAGGCAGAATTGCTTGAACCTGGGAGGCGGAGGTTGTGGTGAGCTGAGATTATCGCCACTGCACTCCAGCCTGCGCAGCAGAGCAAGACTTCATCTCCAAAAAAAGGTAAAAATGTAGCTTATGTTGAATTGACCTTTCAGCAGATAAAACTCTGGAAAATAGATGAAAACACAATTATTTGAAAAAACTGAAAAACTATCAAAAGCAGACAGAAACTAGAAGGGATTTAATCCTTTAATAAGGGAACTATACTACCTGGGAGGCTACATTACTTACTTGTTTGCAGAGGGCACTCCCAGTTTATGTAGTGTGTAAAGGCTAGCACTTAAGCAAAAAGCTGCAATCTGTTTGTCTTAAGATGTCAGAGGGTAGAGTTTACTTCTGCTAGAGAAGCTGGAAATTGAGGGGGTAAATTATGAAAATGAGGGAGCCACAGGACATGAATGTACACATCTGGATCCAATCAGGAGATAGAAACTATACAGTAATTTGGATAGTGGCAGTTTATGTAAAGAGTTGTTAAACTTTGATAGGGCAATAACTGTAAAGATATAAAGAGAACTCAATAATATCATAAGGCTGAAGGAACAGGCTTAAGAAAGGACAAACTTGGAAAGGGGCTTCCTCCATAAAGCTGGGGTGCAGACCTTGTTGCAGAAGGTATGTTTGCAGCCCACTGGATGGCAAAGAAATTGGTTTGAAGCCTACTGGATGGCAGAGTTACATAGGCAAAGCCGGTCCACAGATGCCAGACAAGCAAGAAACAACCCCAGTGAAGTAAGATTGATGGGCTGGCATACAGGAAGATTCAGGGCTTTGGAAACCCACTCACAGACTGGGAAGCAGTTGGGCAGAGATTATCAGACTGACAAAAAAGCAAGCCCCAGCTATATGCTGTACAATGTATAGGTAAGATAAAAGTAACATGATTGAAAAAGATGCAATCATAAGAAAATTGGAATGGTGTATTACTATCAAACAGACTTCAAGAAAGGAGATTTTAACAGAAAAAAACATAAAGAGTGACATTTTATCATAATGATAAAACTCAATTCATCAGGAAGCCATGACAGTTCTAAACACGTATGCACATAATAATAGAACTCCAAAATGCATAAAGGAAAAGACAAGTCAACGCTAAAAGGATAGCTAGATGAATTCACAATCAAGCCAGAGATTTTTACACCCTTGTGCAAAATAATAATGATAAATAATAAAACTATACAAAGAAAGTAAACTGGTATAGAAGACTTAAAAAGATGACCTAATTGATATCCACAAAACTACACATTTTTTTTTTTAAGCACACATGAAGTGTTTACCAAGATAACCATATGGTATACCATAAAATGAATCCCTATACACTTTTTAAAATGGAAGTTAAAAAAGAATATCCTATGACTTCATTTTGAATTAAATTAGTAATCAATAAGATGTTAACTTAAAAGCCCCAAATATTTGCAAATTAAACAATCAGGATGTAAAACAAGAAAATCTCAATGGAAATTAGAAATATTTCAAATGGAATGATACTAAAAATATGAGCTATCAGATTTACTAGGATGCAGCCAAAGCAGTGCTTATAGAATTAAAAGCTAACATTAGAAAAAATATGAATTATGATTCTACCTTATGCATCTAGAGAAAGAACAAACCAAACTCTAAACAAGTATAATAAAGGGAAAAATAAAGAATCTTCTAGAAATCAGACATGTAATAGAGAAAATTAAACCCAAAAGCTGATATTTTTTAAGTAATAAATTTAATAAACCTCTCGCAAGACTGATCTAGAAAAAAATGGAATACACATATTACCAATATCAGGAATGAAAGAGAAAATATTGCTGAAGGTCCTACCGAGCTTAAAAGGATAATAAGGTCATATTACAATAAAACTTTATGCCAACAAAGTCCACAACTTGAATGAAATGGACAAATTTAAAAAAAAATACAGCTTACTAAAATTGACAGAATATGAGATAGAAAATTTGAATAGGCATTTTCATATAAATAAATTTATAATTAAAAGACTCCTCAGAAAGGAAATTATAGACAAGTTATCATTAGCTATTTCTATTACACTTTTAAGAATGGAATAGTGTCAATCTTAACTGAGAAAATAGAGGAAAAGGAAATACTCCCCAATTCATATTGTACCAATATCCTGATGTCAACGCATACTATCATACCAACCCTAAAACCTGACCAAGATAGAAGTAGAAAAGAACATGACAGACATTACCCCTTATGAACATAGAATCAAAATTCCTTAACAAAGTTTCAGAAAATTGGATCTAGGTATATGTAAAAATGATAATACATTGTGGCCAAGTGGTATTTATTCTAGCAATTCAAGGTTAAAATATTTTTTAAATATATTAAATTTATCACAGAATAAAGAAAATTTATCATCATCTCAATAGATGCAGAAAAAAAGCATTTGATAAAATTCAACATCCATCTATGATTAAATATTCTCAGTAAAAAGGAAAAAAAGGACTCTTAGTATAATACAGGACACCTATCTAAAATCATAATTAATGTAAAAGAATGTACACTTTCTTTAACATCAGGAACAAGGCATGGGTATGTTTTTAAACTATTTTCATTAAACATCATATTGGAGGTCTTGGCCAGTGCAATAGGCAAGAGAAAGAAAAAAAAAGCTACAAATTAGGAAGTATTAAAATATGTTTTAAATATGCATACAACATGACTGAGTACATTAAAAAACCTGAAGACATCTACAATGCTAGGACTAATTAATAAGTAAATTTGTCAAGGTTCTGGGATACAAAAATCAGTTATTCCTGTATACAGTAGCAAACAACTGGAGAAGGAATTTTTAAAATTACATTTACAATAGTACCTGAAAGCACTAAATACTTAACAAATAGATTGACTAAAAATTGTGCAAGAAATCTACACTGACAACTAGAAAATATTGCTAAGAGAAGATAAAGGAAAGCTAAACAGAGAAACGTGATGTTCATGAATTAAGTGGTCAGTTTTCTTCATATTGGTCTGTAGAACCCTCACAATTGTAATAAAAACCCCAACAGGCTTTTCTTTTAGTAATTTACAAATTTACTCTAAAATTTATATGGAAAATAAAAGATGCAAACTAGCTAAGTTAGTGTTTTAAAAGACAAAGCTAAAGGATTTATACTACGAAATTTCAAAAATTACTCTAAAGTAATAGGACTTAATACAGTGTTAACTGGTCTAAGGGTAGAGAAATAGATCAATAGGACAAAATAAAGCAGCCAGAAATAAATCTACACATATACTATCAATTGATTTTTTATGGAAGCTTCAAGGTAATTCAACAGGGAAAGTAAACTCTTTTCAACTAATGGTGCTGAAACAACTGGTAAACATGTTAGCAGAAATGATAACCAGATTAGGCAACAATTTGACAGGATACACAAATAACTGGATATAAAAGATAAATAATCTGGAATTCATAGAAAGTAAGACTTCTTATGGAAAAGCATCTTTTGGAAACCTCTCGTTGCGGGGATGGGAGGGTGGCAAGTTGGACTGGAGTTTGCCCCGGTTACTCAGGTATTGCCTTTACTTGTGCTTTATTATTTTACTCGTATATACAAGTAGGAGATACAAGCACAATATAAAGGTTACTAATACAAAACAATAGCAAGAAATTGTGGTGAAATACAGGAACACCAAAATAACAGCTGTGAAGATTGCAATGAGGTTAAAGGAAAAGAGTCTTGAGAGATCCAAGATGGCCAATTAACAACAGCTCATGATTGTAGCTCCCAGTGAAAGCGCAGAGAGCGAGTGGATGCCGCACTTTCAGACGAATTTTTGTTGCCCACAGACCGGGAGATTCCTAGTGGAGGAGCCACACGGGTGGCCGGCGCGACTTTTTTGGCCGGCGCGGCTCTTTTGCCGGCGCCCCGGCACGGCGCTTCTCGGTGAGGAGTATACGGGATGGGGTGCCCTTTGAGTCAGGCTCGGCTGGTCCCATCCCCACAAGGAGAACAGCAATTGGAAGTGCTGAGGACTGAGAGTTTCACAGCCGAACCGGGAAGGTCCAGCTCTGTGGGAAAGGGGCATCCGCCAAAGGAAAACTAAGAAACAGAAAAAACTTCATCACCGGGCAGAGAGATCCAAGATGGCCGATTAACAACAGCTTAGGATTGTAGCTCCCAAAGAAAACGCAGAGAGCGTGTGGACACCGCAATTTCAGATGAATTTCTGTTGCCCACAAACTGGGAGCTACCCAACAGAGGAGCCATTCAGGTCACCAGCGCGACTCTTTTGGCCGGCACAGCTGTTTTGCCGGCGCCCCAGCACGGTGCGGTGCTTCTCAGTGCGGAGTATATGCAACTGGGTGCCCTTTGAGTCAGGCTCGGCTGGTCCCATCCCCACAAGAACAGCAATTGGAAGTGCTGAGGACTGAGAGTTTCACAGTAAGCACAGCTGAACCCGGGAAAGCCTAGCTCTGCGGGGAACGGGTGTCTGCCGAAGGAGAACTAAGAAACAGAAAAAACTTCATCACCAACAAGCCGGACGTCCACTCAGACCCAATCTGAAAGTCAGCAATTACAAAGAC
>CAUYLG010063268.1:0-22500 GCA_963573385.1 Cacajao melanocephalus
TATAATCAACTGAATCATTTTAAATCTCCAGTCATAGTCACTCCAGTTTTGAAGATTTGAAGACAAAAAATGAGAAACAGAAAGATGAGCACCGTCATGCGGAAGGACCTACTATTGTGTCTAGTTTTATCTTTGGTGCAACGAAGTTTTTTTTTTTTTTAATTATATGCCTGAGTTGAGGCAAAGGCAGGTAAATAAAAATATCCAAGAATTTTAATACCAAAGCTGGAACAGGTGAAAGAAATCTTTTTTCTTTCTTTCTTTTTTAAATCTTTTCTTTTCTCTTCTTTTCTTCTTTTTTTTTTTTTTTTTTTTTTTTTTTTTTTTTGAGACAGAGTCTCGCTCTGTTGCCCAGGCTGGAGTGCAGGGGCACAATCTCGGCTCACAGCAACCTCCACCTCCTGGGTTCAAGCAATTCTCCTGCCTCAGCCTTCCGAGTAGCTGGGACTACAGGCACCTGCCACCACACCTAGTTAATTTTTGTATTTTTAGTAGAGACAGAGTTTCACCACATTGGCCAGGCTGGTCTTTAACTCCTGACCTTGTGATCTGCCCACCTCAGCTTCCCAAAGTGTTGAGATTACAGGCATGAGTCACCTCGCCAGGCCAAGAAATCTTTTTTCTCTTCTAGATAATATAGAAGGGCCAAGAGTTAGGAATCTGGATTGTTGGTTCTTAAGATTACAGAGTGCCTTGCATTCTTGTTTCTAATGGCAAACAATAAGATAGGAAGACTTTTAACTAGCAGTTTGTTGACTTCAGAGTGGCAAACAGAATTAGAGACTTATTTGATATTTGCCAGTAAGTTTTCTACATTTGGCTGTTACTAAGGATGCCAACTTATTTACAGCCCTATGGCTTTACCTATTTTCCCTGGTTTTTCTCTGTTCTCGTCTTGCCTCTTCTATATTCCATTCCTTTCCATTTCCTCTGCTCTGCTTTTTCCCTCTTTGACTCTCTCATTCATCTTCTCTCCCTCCCCTTACATTGGACCATTTTATTGACTAGAGTTTCAAGAGTAGTTGAATCACATAGATTGCTATTTCAGCAGCAAAGTACTTATTTGAAAAAAAAAAGAACAACTTTTCATCTGTGTGTGCAAATGTTATCCAAATATGGTGAACTAATTTATTCTGTAAAACTTAATTAAAACCAATAAAAAAGGAGACAGCCCTGGAGGGAGCAGTAACTCCCTTGGCAGGACCTGGGTGAGATGCATTCAGTTGGGACTATTCTAAACTTAACATTTGATTTGGTCTCACGATTTTCAGAGGGTTTAGTTTGGTTTTATATGCTACCAAAATGCTTTTAACTAGTATATAATGGTTTGCTCCAATTGGGAAAGGTTTTGTTAGATTTCCTCTAAAGTTTCCCACAGGAAAGCCTTGGTTTTTTTTATTCATGACTAGAATATTTTGTGGCTTTGGAAATAGCCACGAAAATCAAAAGCACCACTTTTGAAGTGTTCCAGATGCAGACAAGAATATTTTCATATACCTTATATCACATCCCTGGTTTTGAAATAATTTTGTCTGACAGAGTGAATAAACAAGGTCAGAGTAGAACTTTCAGTAATAGTGACTTAATGTTAACATCCCTGTGACACCATAAGGTATTTTTTTTTAAATACAGAATTCTGTTTTGATAACCTTTAAAATTTCTTGCACCAAAGAGAGAAATAGAGTAGATACAGATGGATGGATGGATGGATGGACGGATGGAGGGAAGTTGGATAAATGGATGGAGGATGAATGAATGGAAGGATAGATGGTTGAGTCAACCAATCAACCAATGAATCTGAGAGCGTTGGGATACACTTGCTTACATTCTTCCTGCTGAAATCAGAATCAGGGAAAGGATGAAGCTGCTCCACTAGTGCAGCGAAGGGTAGAACAAGACTGAGTATGGACTCTCAGCGCCAAGCATTGCCAGGAGAGGTACCAAATAAACATTGGATAAATTTACTTGCTGCCCATTTTGATGAAAGTTTGCCTCAATGGCACCACACGAGGAGTGCCAGTGGCAATTTTTTTCAATGTTTTATTATGAAAAGTTTAAACGATTTTGCACGGAACACCCCTATATCTGTGACCTAGATTCTGCCATAAATATTTCACTCTACTTGTTTTATCACGTAACTCTCCATCTATCCATCCTTCTATTCATCTATCAACCATCTTATTTTTTGACGCATTTCAAATTAAATTGCAGACATCGGTACTTCTCCATAAATACTTCAGAATACATATCATTAGCATTCAATATGTATCTTGAGTCTTTTTCTTTGATGTAAAAGTGATCATTAGCTGAATCTTGACAATTGCAAACACCTGTTTGACCCAATTCCTATCAAGATATAGAGTACTTCCGTCACCCCAGAAAATTTAGCAATGGAGATTTAAAGGCCTTTGAATTAATTTATTTACCTCTTTACCCAGAAAGAGAATGGTCTGGGGATCATTTAAAAAGTTTAAATTTGAAAGGAAGTGTTCATCCTCACAAACTGCTTCAGATCTCAAACCAATAAAGAGTTGCTTCACTGTATATTTGTTTAGTGAAATCCGAACTCCAAATGTTGATGGCATAGGAGAGAGTTATGTGGATGTACAACATTATTCATAGATTTAATAAGATGGCAAACAGGCAGGAGAGAATAAAGCAAAATTAGAATTCTAATTCCTTGTGTGTGTTTTCATTATTTAAAAAAATAATATGTACACATAATTTTTATCTATATAGCATGTATGCTTTGGTATTAATTCTTGCTGTGTTCTTTGTGATAGATGTTCCTGAGACATCATCTTTATAGAAATAAAAGAAAACCAACAAAATAAACAAGGAGCCTTCAGTGAGGCTGTACATATTGCCAAGTTGAATCTAGTGCCAAGCTAAATTTCTACCACATGGTACATATAGGTTGAATCCCTTCCAAATGCAGGGCTCCTTCTTAAGTAACTATGTTGACTAATTACCTTCATCAGGATAATTGCACCTAAGGAGAGGGTTCAATTATTTCTACCAAGTGGAATGATGACATTGTTTAATGAAGAATTAAAGCATGTGGTGACAAACTATGTATTTAGAGGGGAAATAAAGAAGTTACCAACAATCTGTTTCCAAGAAAGAATTTTAAAGCATTTCTGGTATAGTCTTAAGTATTCAGAATAAAGCTGTTAGGCATTACCACAGCAAGCAAGACTCAGCCTCTATCTGAGACAGTACAAGCCAATGAATTGCCATCAACCAGGCACTCATGGCCTGATGTCATGACTAAAGAGCAGAAGACTAATTAAATTGGGTTCAACCAATGTCCACTCACACCACCACATTTCAAAGTGACTTTTTTCAGTCATTATTTTACACAAATGGTAAACCTACATCATCCTTCATTGTAACAGTAGTGCATTTTGGAAAATTGCAATGCAGGAGGATTATAGTTAAAACCTCTGGTGTATTATCTAAGGATTAATATGGCCACTGATGGCTAATAATGGATAATACTCTTAAAATTCATTCTTTCATTTATTCGTTCAATGCATATTGATCAAGTAATTATGATATTAAAGGTGATATGCTAATTGCTATAAAAAATGAAAAGGAATCAACTATAACCCCAAAAGGACTATTCACTCATTAATTGAACAAGTCTCTATTGGGAACTGAGGCAGACTCTGTGGTTTACTGCCTAAATACTCCTTCAAGACTGAGACACTCACTCCTGGGGCTGCAAGAAGTGTAGACTGTTGATAGTTCAAAACTGAGTTTCTCTCCAGGAATTGTTCTAGGCTAAAAGAAGCTGCCTAAGTGAAGATTATACATCCTACACTCAGGGGGCATCTGCATCCAATAACTGATGGTGCTGTGGTAGGAAGAGTCTTGACTCAATTAGGACAACTGTAAAGCGCAGAAAGCTCCATCTTGCAGCATAGGGTCAACCGAGGCCTCTCTTGCAACTGCGTCACAATTTGACTTCTCCTTTCCTCCCTATTCTGCAACTCTCATCAGAGATGTTGTCACTTAACACATTCTTCAATTAACTTCTTGCAGGCAAATCTCAACATCTTGCAGTGTGTCTCCTGAGGAAGCCAACCTGAGACAGTCTCAGTCAAAGTGGTTCTAGGAAAACAGCTATTAAATGCGATTTAGGAGAAGGATCACCTAGCTTCAAAGTAAGAATCCTATCACTGGTTATGCAATGATGAGAAATCGTTAAAACTCCCGCTAACGGAGAATTGAAATGAAAATGAAAGCCTAAGGCTGAAATATCGCCAATATAAGAGGATGTGTGAAAATTTGAGGGCCTACTTGGTGCCCTCAAATTGACGAGTGTCAGTATAAGTGCCCTTATATTGATGAGTGTCAGTACAAAAAGAGACACTCATCTCCTACAGCCAGAGGACAAAAAAAGCTGAGGACCTCACAGAGGCAAAACTGCACACAAGACTGAATTTTCAATGCCAGCGTATCTGCTATAGTCAGGGCAGTGTCTTGATCAGGAAGGAGTAGGACATTAGGACTTGAATGGGAGCATATTGACTGATGCATTGAAAAATATTGAATCTTTAGGTTCCTTCAGTTTCCCCTGAGCCTTTTAGCCATTCATAAATGGTCCACTTCTCTCTCTTAAATGCTAGATTTATCATTCCACTTTTGTCTGAAGAAGCTCAAGCTTCCGCTATGCAAAATGGTACACGTCATGATCTACCTGCTTTCCCTCCTGGCCACTGGATCATGGGAAAAGTTACAACACAATACAGCTGGGAAATGTCTGGGTCTGCTAAGAGAAGTTGAGGACTATATATCAAGGAAGCTGCAGTAATTCACCAGCATGGGCCAGCAGGAGCCTGGGAAATTTAGACAAGGTAGCATTCCAAAGATGCTACATTAAAGAGAACAAAATAAGAAGCTGGGATAGGATGAGTTTATCAAATATGTGAGCACTGTCCTGTGATACAGGATTTACACCCCATCAAGAACCCCAGGAGACAGTACTAATTCACTGCTAGGATGGCTCTTGGTAGCTTGGACAAAGCAGCAGCCAGTACCTAATGAAGCAGAAATGTGACAGATGGTGGAGGGGGTGATCAAAAGGCCTGCTAGGCTGGATATACTACACAAACCCAGAAAAGGCACAAGTCAATAATGCCCCGTGGAAGGGCCTGAGGACAATCCATTTACCAAAGTGATAAGGAATGTGCTACTGAAAGCCGCTTTAAGCTCAATGACAGCTGTCCTTGGTAGACCAGGGCAGTAAAAGATTCTTTTAAAGAACTGGGCTCCCTGATAACAATGAGGGTGAGAGGATCCCGAGCTCTTAGAAGCCAGGTGGTTCCACTTAAATTACAAAAGCAAGGAGGATACAATTCTCATAACAACGGAGTAAGGTTAAAGTGGTAGTCAAAGAGGCTGACCTGCAAACTACAATGAAGTTGGTGAATAGAATATTCCCAAGATAGATGGGCTTCCCCTGAGGGTATCATTCAAATTGTACACGGAAAAGAAATCAAAGACAGATGATCAAGAGGCTAACGATAGATACCCCAATAAAAATTTATAATCTTTCGCCCAATATCCTGACCGGAACCATTCCCAAACCTAGAATATATCAACTGATGGAAAGATCATGTCCCCAGAAAAAACCAGATCAATTATTTTCATCTGTGAGATCATGTACATTCTCTGCTTAAAACACTTCAGCTTTGAATGGGTCCCAGAGAAGGAAAGAGATCTGCAAAAATAAAAGATATGGTACAAGCAGCCCTGACACTTGGGGCATCAGACTTAGCAGGCCTATGGTATTAGAGGTATCTGCGCTAAGAATGTATGTTATGTAGAGTTTATGGCAAATCCTATTAGGAGAAACCTAGGTCCATATTTGTAGCAAGGCCATTCGATCTACTGCAGAGAACTCTAGGCCATCTTAAAACAGCTCCCCTGCATCATATTGATATCATACAGCAACTGGCCATGTGACATGCATCCAATCCGGGGGTGGCTTGCCAGACCCATCAAGGCATAAGGTTCAGAGGGCTCAACAGAAATCCTCATAAGATGGAAGTGGTACCACTGGTATCAGGCACAAGCAAGTCTAGAAGGCATAAGAAAGCGATATGGGCAAGTGGCAGGACTCCCATTCCACTTCAATGGTTGTACCAACTACCTTTCTCTCAGTTTATGCATATGAGTCTATGGCAGGGGGGTGGGTGGAGAGGGAGTGGAGCATAGTACATCACCAGGTGAAAAAGAACAAAAAAGGCCAAATGGGTTCTAGTATGATGACGCATTGGAATCTGCCCTGCACTTTCTTCCTGCATCCTAATTGATGGTTGTCTGATTCCATTCATGCTGCTATAACAGAATATCTGAGACTGGGTAATTTATAAAGAACAGAAACTTATTTCTCACAGTTCTGGAGGCTAGAAAGTGCAAGATCAAGGTGCCAGCATTGAGTCTTCTTGCTGTGTGCTTACGTGGTAGAAGATAGAAGGGCAAGGGGACTGGACTCCCTCATAAAACCTTTTTATAATGGCATTAAGTCATTCATTATGGTGGGGCCCTCATGATGTAAACACCCCCCCCCCAGAAAAGGCCCTATCTCCTAACACTGTGGCATTCAGAATTAAGTTCCCAACACATGAATTTTGGGAGACACATTCAAACCACAGCAATGGTCTAGGAAACTGATCATCTTGAAACCGTGACGCTACCTGGAATTCAAACGAGGCAGCAATGTGATCCAAGAACTAATCACACTACTTCCTCCTTTTATTCATTCGTTAATTTAACAAATTTTTATTGAGCCTCTATTTGTAAAGTATTGTTCTGAGTAACTGGGGACACAGCAATGAGTAAAACAGACAAAATGCTTTCTTTCAGGAAGCCTATATTTTAGTGGAAGTGTTAAAAAAAACAGCAAAAAGAAGACAGTATACATTAAAAGAGTAATAAGTGCTATGGAGAACGATTTTTAAAAAAAAAAAACAAGAGACTGGTGGTGCCTTGCAGGTGGACAAAGTCCAGTTTTAAATAGGGTAGTTCAGAAAGGTCTGATGAGAAACTAACTTTTGAGCAAAGAATGGATATACATATCTATGGTATAAGTAATCTAGGCAGAAGAAACAGTGGATGCAAAGGCCCTGAGGCAGCAGCTGGTCTGGAATGTTTGGTAAATAGAGAATAGGACAATAGGGTAGCAATATAATAAGCAGAGAGAATTGTTGGAAATGAACTCAGCAAGATAATGGGCTACCAGGTTTTACAGGTGTGGTGGCCATTCTAAGGACTCCAAATTTTTCTCCAAGTGATATGAGGAGCTGCTGGAGTGTTTTAAGCAGAGAATGTACATGATCTCATAGATGAAAATGATTGATCTGTTTCTTTTCTGTTGAAGATTGACCATTGTTGAGAGAAGAATGAAAGTCTGAAAGTTATTGCCGTAATCCAGGGAAAAGATAATGCTGGCTTATACAGATATGCCAAGTGATGCAAGCGAGAAGTAGTATGGATTTGGATTTTTAAAGTCATAAATAATTTTCAGATTAGATGTGGGATGAGAGAAACAAATAAGTGAAGGATGATTCTAAGGTCTGGGGCTTACAGCAGAGTAAATGGAGTTTTCATTACTTGAGATTGAAAAAACTGACGGAGAAGCTGCTTCGAGAAAAGAGATGAGAAATTTATTTCTGTTCATGTTGAGTATGTTGTGGATCCACAAGTCTGAATTTCAAGGCTGAGGTTTATTATCATACAGATAGTATTTATAACCATGAAGCAATGAGATCACTAAGAGTCTGTGGAGAAGCAAAGGAGCCCAAGCAATGAGCCTTTGGAGTCCCCTAGCACTGAGATTAGGGACATGAGCAGAAGAAATGGACAAGGAGTAGTCAGTAAGTTAGGAAACCCAGCAATGTGTGGTGTCCTGAAAGCCAAAGTAATCCTAGAAGGATGTGGGGGCGGGCGGGGAATCATCCACTTCAAATGGCTCTGAGAAATCAGATGAGAACTGAGAATTGATCTTTGGACACACCAATGTGAAGATATTGTTGACCTTGATGAGAGAAGTGTCTATAGCATTTTCAACTGTATTCAAATGAAGAATGTTTGGAGCATGGTATATAAGCAGCTGCTCCCTCCCTCTCTCTCTCTCTCTCTCTCTCTTATTTTTTTCTCTCCCTCAATTTCTCTTTAATGACAATTAGTTTCAACTCAAACATCTACTTTCAACAAATATGCTATCCTTTTTAACCCTTTCTCATCATTCTCTCTTTTTACCCTTTTCTCCTATTTCCCCACCTACTTCTGCCTTCTGCCTCCACTCCACCCTTTTCAGGCCCCTAAAAGGAAATATGGAAAAAGAATATAATGGTTCAAACTATTTTAAAAAACAAGTACTATCAACCTGTTTACATTGCTCAAAAGTTTCCTTCAGAAAACTGACAGTATTCACCATTTTCTTATTATCTTTGTTTATCCACAGAAAACAGCTTTCATGATGAAATCTGATAGTATGTAATTTTCTTTTTTCTCTAATCTAGCAAGTGATTGCAAATTGTTTATATCTTCTACTACGCTTTCATTTTAAATTCACTACTTGTTAAATAAATATTAATGGCTGCTTCTAGAACTTTTGGGGGTAAGAACCATACATTTTGTTTCTTATGCCCTTATTCCCACGTGCGCTCCCTCCCATGTGCCTTGCATAGTGATTCGTATGTGTTAAATTAATATTTGTAAAATTGAATTAATATTTTTCTGAACAAGCATGGTGGTGTAATCTCGGCACTTTGGGATTACCTTACCTTCCCACACTTCCCCATAAAGCAACAAGAGTGGTGGTAAACAGACAGGCATGCATAGATGTCTCCGAATCAAAGGTTACAAATGCAAATGAAAAGTCCATAAATGAAGTAAACCAGGTGAAGACCTACGGAAACAAAAACTACATGTCCAGTTTCACAGCGGTGTTGCTACTCAACTCCAACTAATTATAGCCATGCAAAAACACAAGCCTGATGTTGTCGGGTCTTTCTATTTCAATCAAGAGAAGTTGGAAATTCCAGTGATATCCTAATTTTAAAATGTTGGTTACTAATCTGACTCTTTAAACCAGGAGTGTAGAGAGGTCAACAGCAACTGAAATTCTCACCAAAGGCTGGGCTACAGGTCTGCAACCTCTGCCTCAATAGGCTTGAGACCTTTAAAGACAGGAGGCAAAGGGAAGTTTTACAGCTCAGCTTGTCTCACTCCTCTAATGCTGCCTGTCACCTGCCTAACTGGGTGTACTGGCCCTCAGTCGTTTCAGAGATGGTGATGAAACAGAATTGCGACAGTCTTTCGAAAAGAGTTAAATATGCTACATTAAGTGTCACACATAAATTATATAATTCAATGGGAGCTCCGCCCCCATCTCTGTATCTACAGATACCAAATCTTCCCTTAATGAGATAGCCATTCAAACAGCCTAAGATGTCCTCAATAAGCTATCTATCTACATGTTCCATTGCCTCATAAATACACAGCATTATGGAGGGCTGTCTTATTTTTAGTTTGCTCATGCGTTATTCATGAAGAGTGTTGTAGACCGTCTGTGTAATTTCACTAACCTTTCTTCAATTTCCCCAAAGCGGTGGATTCCTTTTGGTATACCTGTGTCTTCTGGAAACAGTTTCCTTCCTGTTCCCTTCATTTAGCTGGAATCATCCTGGGTGAATAATAGGCTGGCATCCTCAAAATGCCATCATGTGTGTATGTGTGCACGCATATGTGTGTGCTCTCTCTCTGTCACTGCAAATTCAGTGGGACTGGAACCCATCTGTAAAACCCCCAAACTGATGTCCTAAACTCAAATTCAATTATTTATTTTTCTGATAAACAAGAGAAAAGCTTTTTAAAAGCCCCACCCCCAATGCATTTATTGGCTTTTGCCTGAAGGAAACAATTGTGAACATATGCCTAAAGTATTTGCTCCATTTTAGGTAGAACACAGTTCTGGGGCTGGGTAAAACCTAGGTGCAGCATGGTTTGGGGTTAAACTATATTGCCATATGAGAACGTCTCTTACACTCTGCTGCTCTGAGGAATACCGAAGCATTGGAACACATTACACTCTGCTCCAGCATTTTTCTTTCAGGGGGTATCAACCTGCTTTCCTAAGCTAACCCTAATCCTGGAGAAGGGAACAAGTCATTCCTTTTTATTGCTTTGCAAGCACTTGTAAGCAAATGATCCAGGATGAAGAAAGCTTTACTGGTGCTCCCTTGGCCTCTGTGGGCATCGGGCAGCTCTCCATCTCTCAATAGGTTTTCTTAATCTTAACCTTTCTCTAGCTGGAGGATGTTTTTCAGGTTTCCATCTTGCTTTCACCTTAGTGATTCTATCCAATGTTTCTGGCTGTCCTGTAAGTTTTGGAGATAGAAAAGGAACTGATCATGCACCATTTAACAGGTGAGAAAAGTTGCAGTCCATAGTTAGAGAATCATAGAAGGAGGACCAAAAATAAGTCTCCTGAGTTCCATGGCAGATCTCCTTTGCTATTCATGGCAATAGCTCCTAGACAACATCCCACTTCAAACAAAATATTCCAGCCTGAGGCTTGTTTGTTCTCTGCCTGGAAGGTTCCCATCTTCACTTGGTTGGTTGCCTTCTCCTCATTCAATCTCCCCTCCAACACCACTTCTGCAAGAGGACTTCCCTAATCACCTTATCTAACTTTTCTCCCACTTCTCCACCAGTCATTTGATCATATCACCTTTTTCTTCTTGACAGCACTGATATCTTATATATTTACTTCTTCAGGTACTTGTTTTCAATCTTCCCTCCCACTAGAAGGTATATCCCATGAAAGCCAGGAGTCTGCCTCTCTTATTCATTCTGAGGTCTAAAGTATTTCATAAATATTTGCTTAATAGAACTGACTTCCCAATAAAGGTACTGCACACTGTTAATCCAGACTAAAAAAATCATCTATGAGAAAGATCTTGTACTAGAAGTCAGAAGACCCGTGGTTCCAATGGAACATCCCACTATTTAAAAGTGACCATGGCCTACAAAACAGGTTCTGGATGGCAGTATCTGGTTGAGACACCTCCTGTCACCAAATCAGTACTTACTTGCAGCTTTCCCCTAAACTCTGATGTGTAGCCAGTCAGCTCTCTTCCTAAATTAATACTAAATTAATCCTAAGTGTTTCCTCACAGTGAAAACTTCTTATGATGCCCATTCCTAACCATAGAGAAAACAGCTTTACAAAAATTATTGATCCAAAATATTCCATACACTTTACTAAGATACCAGTCAATGTTTCATTAATTCTTAAATCTCAGAGTCCTCAACGGACCTGACTACAGAGAGTCCAATGTTTTCCCAGGTTTTCTTGTCCACATATTTCTAGAAATCTCCAGGAAATGTTTATAATTCTCACACCTACCTAAATTGTGGCTTGCCACTTAAGCTGTTTGGCTATACTTCACTGATGTGTTCCTTTGAATATCTCCTCCTGCCATCTTGAAATCATTTGGCTCCCCATGACTGCAGAGGCCAAACCACAGCTCTTAACGTGTGTTGAAAACAGGAGAGACCAGAAACAAATGGCAAGAGAAAAAAAAAATTCCAAGCAATATACGTATGGCTGTTTCCAGAATCCACTAAAGTCTTCCACTGGGAACTCACTGATTTCTTCTTTTCTTTTTACTATTTTCTTCTTTCTACTTACTGGGTTTGCTTTGTTATTTTTTTCTACCTTTTTAAAGTAGCAACTTAGGTCATGAATTTTAGAGTGTATTCATTTTCTAATGTGTTTAAAGCTATAAATTTCTCTGTAGCTAACCTATTAGCTGTATTGTACAAATTTTGATATGTTCTGTTTTCATTGTTATGAATATTTAATAATTTTCCTTGTGATTTTTTCCCTTCATCTGTAAGTTAGCAATATGTAATTTAGTTTTCAAGTATTGGGAGATTTCCCAGGTATCATTTGGTTATTGATTTCTAGTATAATTTCATTATGATCAGATTTCAATTTTTAAAAATTAGTTAAGATTTGTTTCACAGTTCAGAATAGAGGCGATCTTGGTGAATGCTCCATGTGCACTTTCAAAGAATGAGTTGTGCTGTTGTTGGATAAAGTATCTCATCTATGTTGTGTATTTCAAGTGGGTAAAGTAGCATCATCTAAATTTCTGTTGATTTTTCTGTCTACTTGTTCTAATAACTAAAATGGAGTTTTGAAATCTATTACTATTACTATGTATTTGTCTATGTGGCTTTCTGGTTTTATCAATTTTTGTTCCATGTGTTTTATATATGTTATTAGGTTTATGCACATTTCAGACTGTTTTCTATTTATTATTCTAAAACAATCCTCTTTATCCATGGTAATTTTTATTGTTTTAAAGTCATCTTTGTCTGATACTAATATAGCTAATTTCCTCTTTCTCATAGCTTTTATATATTTTTTCTATTATTTCACTTTTATCCTCTTTCTGTATAAAGTGAGTTTCTTATAGACAGCATATACTTGAAGTCTAACTTTTAGCCAGTCTGACAATCTCTGTCTTTTGAGTGGAATATTTAAAATATTAAATTGGAGTTAATTATCAATGTTTGTTTTGAAATAGCCATCTTGCCATTTGCTTTGCATTTACCTCTTGTGTTCTTTGTATCTTCTCCCTCTTTCTGTGCCTCCTTTCAGATTATGTTTGACAGTTTTATCTTCTCTTGGGGCTTATTAGCTCTACATTTTAATTTTTTAGGCTTGCTCTAGTGTCTAACTTGCATCTTTAGCTTGTCACAATCTATCTTCACATATCATACTACTAATATACGTAATGTAAAAACTGTAAATGACTATACTTTTAATTCCTCATTGTATCCTCTGCATCATTGTCCAACATTTCACTTCTGTATGCATTAGAAATACCACAGTACATTGTTGTTGTTTGCTACACATGGTAAATATTCTTATAGAGAAATTTTAAATGAGAAAAAAATACTTTTATATATACTCACATATTTGTCACTTTCAACATTTTTTATTCCTTTGTATAGATCCACATTTCATCTGGTATTTTCTTTCAGCCTGAAGAACATTCTTTAATGTTTCTTATAGTACAAATTTTCTGGCAATAAATTCTCTAAGCTTTTTTTTTTCTGTAAAAGTATTCATTATACTTTACTTACGAAGAATTTTTTTCCTGGATACAGAATTCTAGAGTGGTTGTGTGTTTCCTTTTGGTACTTTAAGGGTGTTGTCCCATTGACCTAGGCTTACATTGTTTCTCACAAAAACTCAGTGATAATTCTTACCACTGCTCATTTTACACAATGTTTCTCTGTTCTTTTGCTGCTTTCAACCTATCTCTTTATTACTGATGTTCAGCAATTTGATTATGTGCTTTAGGGTGCATGTATGTCCTAGATATTATTTATTTAGCTTCTTGAATCCATGGATTTATAGGTTTTATCAAATAAATTTTATTTGGACCATTATTTTTCTGTTTCCTCTTTTCTCTCCTTCTCGGATTGTACAGTTAGACCACTTATTGTTGACTCACGGGGATTCTGAACCTCTATTTACTGTTTACATTCTTTTTTTTTTTTGCTTTATTTTGGATAATTTCTGTTGCTATCTATTTACATTCATTGATCTTTTCTTCTGCAGTGTTTAGCATGCTGAACAAAAGTTTTCTCTCTCTCTCTCTCTCTCTCTCTCTCACACACACACACACACACCCTGAGAGAGAGAAAGAGAGAGAGAAAGAAAGAAACAAAAAGAGAAATCCCAATAGCCACCTTTTCTTCCTGCTTTACTTGAACACTGGAGACTGGATCTATGGTATTTTATGGGATTTTCTCAGAGGGTGGCATCACGTCATATACAAAACTGTTCTGTTATATAAGACAAAATAATGTAAATGATTAATATTGATTAAGCTGAGGGGAAGCTAGCTTTCATCATATTTTCATCTCTTATTTACAGCTTTGTTCAGGCTTCTTTGGAGACAAGTCTTCCCTTTCCATGCTCCCTCAGGACTTTTCACTAGTTCCTACTTCTGCCTGATTCTCTTTCTCCAGAGATCCACAAAGCTTCATCCCCTACATTCTTAAAGCATGTGGTTCAATGTTACCTTTTTAGTCATCTCCCTATTTGGTCTTGCAATACCCCTTGCATAACCCATATGTGTTAGGCCATTCCTGCATTGCTATGAAGAAATACCAGCGAATGGGTAATACAAGAAAAGGGGCTTAATTGGCTAACAGTTCTGCAGGCTGTACAGAAAGCATAATGCCAGTATCTGCTTCTGGAGAGTACTCAGGGATCTTTTACTCATGTCAGAAGGCCAAGTGGGAGCAGACACATCACATGGCCAGAGCAGGAGCAAGAGAGAGTGAGTGGGATGAGAGGTGCCACACACTTTTAAACAACCAGTTCTTGCAAGGACTCACTATTGCAAAGACAGCATCAAGACATGAGGGATCTGCTCCCACAATCCAAATACCTCCCATCGGGACCCACCTCCGGCATTGGGGATAACATTTCAACATGAGATATTTTCAAGGGCAAATATCCAAACTACATCACTATTCACCACCCCCATTCATTGCTTCCCAGCGAAACAAGTTTGTATTATGGAAATTTTAAACTATACAAAACTAGAGAAAATTAGTATAAAGACCCTTCCTCACATATCTGTCATCCAATGTCCATGATTATCGACGTTTTGCAATCTTATCCATAAATATTTCAGTCTGCATTTTTTTTTATTTCAATAGGTTTTTGGGAAACAGGTGGTGTTTGGTTACATGAGTAAGTTCTTTAGTGGTGATTTCTGAGATTTTGGTGTACCCATCACCTAAGCAGTGTACCCTGTACCCAATGTGTAGTATTTTATTCTTCATCCCCTCCCAATCCTTTTCTGAGTCCCCAGAGTCCATAGTATCATTATTATGCCTTTATGCCCTCATAGCTTAGCTCTCACATATGAGTGAGAATATACAATGCTTGGTTTTCTATTCCTGAGTTACTTCACTTAGAATAATGATCTCCAATTCCATCCAGGTTGCTGCAAATGTCATTATTTTATTCCTTTTTATGGCAGAGTAGTATTCCATGGTGCATATATATATCACAATTACTTTATTCATTCATTCATTGATTGGCATTTGGGCTGATTCCATGTTTTTGCAATTGCAAATTGTGCTACTATAAATGTGCTTGTGCAAGTATCTTTTTTCTATATAATGACTTCTTTTCCTCTTGGTAGATACCCAGGAGACAAGTTGCTGGATCAAATGGTATATCTACTTTTAGTTCTTTAATTTTTTATAGTGGTTGTACTAGTTTACATTCCCACCAACATTGTAGAAGTGTTTCCTTTTCACCACTTCCATGCCAACATCTATTTTTTATTTTTATTTTTTGATTATGGCCATTCTTGCAGGAGTAAGGTGATATTGCATTGTGGTTTTGATTTGCATTTCCCTGATCATTAGTGCTGTTGGGCATTTTTATCATGTTTGCTGGCCATTCATATATCTTCTTTTGAGAATAGTCTATTCATGTCCTTAGTCCACTTTTTGATGGAATTTTTTTTTCCTGCTTACTTTTTTGAGTTCCTTTAGATTCTGGATATTAGTTCTTTGTCAGATGTATAGATTGAGAAGATTTTCTCCTACTCTGTGGATTGTCTATTTACCCTGCTGATTGTTTCTTTTGCTGTTAAGAAGCTTTTTAGTTTAATTAAGTCCCATTTATTTATGTTTGTTTTTGTTGCATTTGCTTTTGGGTTCTTGTTCATGAAGTCTTTGCCTAAGCCAATGTCTAGAAGGGTTTTCCAATGTTATCTTCCAGAATCTTTATGGATTCAGGTCTTAGAGATGTAAGTCTTTGATCCATCTTGAGTTGAATTTTTGTATAAGGTAAGAGATGAGGATCCAGTTTATTCTTCTACATATGGCTTGCCAATTATCTTAGCACCATGTGTTGAACAGGGTGTCCTTTCATCATTTTACATTTTTGTTTGCTTTTTTGAAGATCAATTGACTCTAAGTATTTGGCTTTATTTCTATGTTCTTGATTCTGTTCCAGTGATCTATATGCCTATTTTTATACCAGTGCCATGATGTTTTGGTGACTGTGGACTTACAGTATAGTTTGAAATTAGGTAATATGATGCCTCCAGATTTGTTCTTTGTCTATGTGGGCTCATTTTTGGTTCCATATGAATTTTATATGAATTGTAGGTTTGTTTTTTTCTAGTTCTGTGATGGTGGTATTTTGATGGGAATTGCATTGAATTTGTAGATTGCTTTTGGCTGTATGGTCATTTTCACCATACTGATTCTACTTATCCATGAGCATAGTATGTGTTTCGATTTGTTTCTGTCACCTATAATTTCTTTCAGCAGTGTTTTGTAGTTTTCCTTATAGAGGTCTTTCACCTACTTGGTTAAATATATTCCTAAGGTTTTGGTTTTTGTTTGTTTGTTTTTTGCTATTGTAAAAGTGGTTGAGTTCCTGATTTGATTCTCAGCCTGGTTTCTGTTGGTGTACAACAGCACTACTTATTTGTGTACATTAATTTTGTGTCCTGAAGCTTTGTTGAATTCATTTACTAGTTCTAGGAGCTTTTTGGGTGTGTCTTTAAGGTTTTCTAGGTATACAATCATGTCATTGGCAAACAGCAACAGTTTGACTTCCTCACTACCAATTTGGATGCCCTTTATTTCTTTCTCTTGTCTGATTGCTGTGGCTAGGATTTCCAGTACTATGTTGAATATAACTGGTGAGAGTGATCATCCTTGTCTTGTTCCAGTTCTCAGGGGGAATGCTTTCAACTTTTCCCCATTCAGTAAAATGTTGGCTGTGGGTTTGTCATAGATGGTTTTTATTACTTAGTTGTGTCTCTACTATGCCAATTTTGCTGATGGTTTTAATCTTAAAGTTGCGAACCCAGAAAATCTGAGACAGCTCTCAGTTAATTTAGAAAGTTTATTTTGCCAAGGTTGAGGATACATCTGTGATGCAGCCTCAGGAAGTCCTGGCATGTGCCCAAGGTGGTTGGGGCACAGCTTGGTTTTATACATTTTATGGAGACATGTGACGTCAATCAATATATGTAATAAGTACATTGGTTGGAAAGATGGGACAACTTGAAGCAAAGGCAGAAACACTCAAAGTGGGGAGGGAGCTTCCAGGGCTCAGGTAGATGAGAGACAAAGGGTTGCATTATTTTGAGTTTCTGCTTAACCTTTCCAAAGGAGGCAATCAGATATGCATTTATTTCAGTGAACAGACAGATAACTTTAAACAGAATGGGAGGCAGGTTTGCCCTAAGCAGTTTCCAGCTTGAGTTTTCCTTTTAGCCTAGTGATCGTGAAGACCCAAGATATTTTCCTTTCATATTTTCCCCTTTTTCTTTTTAAAAATCTTTTGGAGAAAGCATTTACATGAAAATGAGTCTCTGGTCTCAGGTTTCATCTGATCTCTCATGGTTAGAACAGTTTATTTTTACATGGCAAGCTCCTAAAAGCTAATTTTTAGCAGGCTGTGAAGTCTCATGTCCTATGAAGATAAAAGAAGGGGAAGAAAGGGAGACAGAAACAACAAACAAAAGAACAATCCTGGAAAAATTGATATAGGCCACATTACTCTGTAGCCCATACATTAGTAGGCAGGTATGAAAGTGGCTTAAGTATTTAAATAGGGTGCTGTTATTTTCTTCAGAAGTTTAAACTGTCTGGTTTCAGTTTGGAGGGTTTTAAGAAAGCACAACTTAGTTTTCAGGGACTCCAAATTAGGAATAATTAAAAAAAAAAAAAGAAGGAAAACATTATTTTGAAGACATGTAGCCAAGAAAAATTAGAATTAGGTTCAAACTGTAGAAAATAACAAAAATTAAAAACATATTAGGCAAGACTAGAATCTAACAACAGGTGTACTATAGTTTTGAAACGTAATTTTTCTTTCTTCAGTTTCCCATTTTTATTAAAATCAAATTATGGTAGGACTGGCTTGCTTTATTATACTTGGCCTAAATATTTGTATACAGTACAGCAAGAATAATTATTATTTTACATAGGCTCTTAAATTGGCTTTGGTGGAACTTTTTAAATCTCAGATAAGACTTTTTAAAACCAATACCAGCCATGGATTTTTGTCATCAAATACCCATGAGTTGGGTGAATTTTGCCTCCTCTTGAGGTTCCAAGATAAACTTGGGGCTTCTGGGCCTGTGAGAAAGTGACATTCTTTATTTATCACAGGTTAGAAACCCTGTATATGGAATGTTCACAAAAAACTGGGCCAGTTTTTCCAAGGGCTTTATTGGCTCCATAAGTCAAGTTTGATTACTTAAAGGAAAGTACATCATTCCAGGCAAAGCCTAAGTAAAATAGCCAGTTTCTCCAATTGTGTTCTGTTACAAATGAAAACAGATTCTTATTGCACTTATGCAAATAACAGTACTGCTGTAAGTTAAAAAATATTTGCAAAGAGTTTTCAAATTCTGGAGAAATCAGCTAGATAGAAATATGCTCTGAATTTTGTTCATAGGAATATACTAAAAGCTGTCAATAGCTTGAAAGAAAAATTTTAAGACTGAAAAACAAAGCAAAGAATCAGCAAACATTTTAAGCAAAAAGTCAAAAAGACTAGTTCAGTTGAGGCAGTTAATTCCTGTTCTGCTTGATACACATCAACATTTTAACTCTCCATGAGTCCTGAAAATTTTTTCTCTCTTCTGATGTCACAATCTCCAGAATTATCAGAAACCTGCATTCAAGAGCACCTGTTAGAGTTTTATAGCTGATTATAAAAACCACCTTCTAAAGAGGACCCAAACAAGACAATTGTCTGTGGATGACAAAAACTTTTAGGGCAGCTATAGTCAAAGACACAACTGACAAGGAAATTTGTTATCTCCGTAGCACACAATAATTTTAATGTAACTATTATTACTTATAATGTACCCTAAATTATATCAGAATTATAGGAGCTTCCCATAATTTTGGAACACATACCAATAACATTTATAAAATAGAGTCTAAAGAAAACCCAGCACCATTTCATATTTGACAATGATTCTAGTATAATTTTATACCAAATAAGCCAAATTATGTTATTTATTGGACTTTAGGGAACCCAATATCTTAAAGGATTAATTATATCAGATATAGGATTAGAGGTCATTGTAAAATAAGTCATTCATTTAACCAAAGTGATAACTCAAAATTTTCAAAAAAAAAAAAAAAAAGTTGAGGGGGAAACCTTTATTTTTTTGAGAAAGGAGACTTATTTTCCAAACAGTAAGTCCTGATAAAAATAATTAGATTTGTTTTTCAAAATTTTATAACTAATATATAAAACTTTAATTTTAACCATAATATATAACTTCCATAAGCCATTTATAACCTTTATTAAGGAGTTAGTTAATGCTTCAAGAAAATCTCATTAATCTGATACAGGGCCCATATGCCAGTCTTGCATCAATATGCCCTTGACTAATTAATGATTAATTTATAGAGAAATTGAACTTATTTTATCTCAAAACTGGTCCTTAAAATCTTATACATCCACCTCTTCCACAATAGTCCCTGGACCTTGACAAGTTGAATAGCTTTAATTTCTTGCCTTATGCCTCAAGAATGCAGTTTATTTTGATTGGCATCTTCTATGGGGCCTGAAGATGAGGCTTTAATTTATGTCAATATTTACATTTTAGCAGCACTTGGTGTCCTTTATAGACACAGTAGTCAAAACTCTAACTCAATGTCATAAGGACTTTAAAAGCACATACAGGGAGACACACAGATGTAATAACCTTAATTTAAATTTTTTTTAATATCAGTTTTTTTAAGCCAGCCAAAAATTAATAATAATATGACAACTTGATAATGTTAAAGGTTTTTTTTTTTTAATATAAATCCTCTTATTGTGATGTACACCAACCATTCATGACATGCTTGGACTTTCTGGTTTGTCCTGATCATACCTCCTTCTTAAATAATCGTTTGATTTTAGGACTAAATTTACCATACAAGATTCTTTCTCATATAAAATTATTTCTCTTTAAGCTCTTTTACCATAAAAAATACCTCTTTGTTTTTATAACTTTCTTTACATGTGTTTTTATTTTCTGGTTCCTTTTATCTTGTTTTATACATAACCTTAAAATAATCTTTGAATTTGACAAAACTTGTTCACCTTTTTCTTTAAAAACGACACACACTTTTTAGCAAGAATGTTTTCTTACAATGTATATTTATTGGAAAATATCCAAATAATGAAACATCTATTATTTAACTTTGTATTCTTAATTATGACCAGTTTATCTATAAGCATTTATCTCATAACATTTACCAAATTATTTTAATTGTTTACCCAGACTATTTATAAAAACTGTGATAGTCATGATTTAAAGTTATGAAACCACCAATGCAAAATTATAACTGAGACAGTGAAAAAAGATTTGACTTAACAGACTCTATTTTGCTGTTAACCTTTAAGCTGTTCTTGTTCATTCCTGGGCATAGGCTGAACTAACTTTGGGAAGAAATTAGTTTATAGTTTAGCTTTGAAACAAAGATGATGACAGTCCTTTCCCAAAACAAATTTCCTTATTGCCTGTGGACTAGAGTGCTTAAAGCCACAAGATTAGAAGTTATGGTAAACTTACTAAATTTAATATGGAACTATTTTCATTAAATCAATATCAATGTCTTATTTATTAAAAATTACACAAGCAAAGATCATTCTGTTTTAGGCTGGGTTTATAGTTTTGTAACTCCTGTGCAAAATTTTGACACCTTATGGTATTTGGCAGGGACAAGTATGAAATTGCTTTATTAATAAATGCAAACAAAAACATATGCTGGCAATTCTTAAGACATTTCTAATATTAATTTGCCAATAATTTTAAAACTAGCTTATTTATTAAAGATTTTACTTAAGTTATATAAACTTGCAAAGGCATTTGACTAGTCTTCACTTTTTTAGTATCTGATTTAAGTGCTTTTTTCAAAAAAAAGACAGAGTCTTTATATCTTAGTAATGAAACATTGTGTATACAGCATAAAATACATAGACATATTATCCATGCCAATAGAAGTACATTTTATACCTTCATAGAGACCACCCACTTTTTTTTCTATTTTAGAGTTTCAGATTCTTGATAACCTGTTTTACAACCTAAGCAGTTTTCAGCTAAATAGCAGTAAATTTGCATTAAAGGAAACAACTCAGATAAAAAACAAATAGCAAAATTTACATCCTAAGGTACAAAGAGAAAAGATTTGGCGGTGCTAGAGGGAGATACTTTACAGTGCACTTTTAAAAAAATTTATTTAAACAAAGACATTTTTGAGTGTCTAAACTACATTCTTCCTTCAAATCCCAAGAGTAGCTTCTGTTTCAAAAACTATTTTAGTCAAAAAATCAGGTGAAAACAGAATTCAGTCAACTCAGAAACAAACAAACAACAACAAAAATAAAACAAACAAAAACAAAAACATGAAGGTCTTCTAAATACAAACATGCACACATGCATACATACACACACATCTTGTTATGTTAGCATTTTAAGTAAGCTGACTTTTAACCACTGAGCTTCTTTAAAAAAATCTTTTTAAATCTCATTATCATGTTTCAGCTAGGACAAAATGCTGCTAAACTAACAAGGATCACACAAATTATACAGTTTCTGAGCGCTGTAAGTGTAAGCAGAAATTAACACCAGCTGGTTGTTAATGCTAACTTTAGTCTAAAAAGAATTTGATGCTTCAATTCTCTATTTGTGCTCTTTCAGACTTTTTGATGTAGATATTTGATGCTCTTAGCACCACTTTTGCTGTATCCCAGAGGTTTTGATAGGTTGTGTCACTACTATCATTTAGTGCAAAGAAATTTTTTTCTTCTTGATTTCTTGTTGATCCAATGATCATTCAGAAGCAGATTATTTAATTTCCATGTATTTGCATGGTTTTGAGTGCTCCTTTTGGAGTTAATTCTGATTTTATTCTACTGTGGTCTGATAAAGTACTTGCTATAATTTCAATTTTCTTAAAATTTGTTGAGACTAGTTTTGTGGCCTATCATATGGTCTAGCTTGTGCTGATTAATAGAATGTATATTCTGTAGCTGTTTAATAGAACATTCTGTATGTGTCTGTTAAATTCGTTTGTTCTACGGTATAGTTTATGTCCGTTTTTAAATTGACTTTCTGTCTTGGCATTCTGTCTGGTGCTGTCAGTGGAGTATTGAAGTCCCCCACTATTATTGTGTTGCTATCTCATTTCTTAGGTCTAGCAGTAACTGTTTTATAAATTTTGGTGATCCAGTGTTAGGTGCATATATATTTAGGATTATATTTTCTGTCGGACTAATCCTTTTATCACTACATAATGTCCCTCTTGGTCCTTTTTAACTGCTGTTACCTTAAAGCTTTTTGTCTGACATAAGAATAGCTACTCCTGTTTTCTTTTGGTGTCCATTTGCATGGAGTGTCT
>CAUYLG010063268.1:27500-71926 GCA_963573385.1 Cacajao melanocephalus
ACCAATATACTTTGAAAAGTCTGGTGTATTCATTCTGGAAAACACCATATGTGGTACTTCTACAAAACAGTTAAAAGTTGAGCTTTAGAAATTTCAAGCAAATTTCTTTCAAGATCAAATGAAAACATTGCCACTACACCTTCAATCTCCTGGGTCTTTTTGACCTCTGCCTCAATTATGGGAAAAGAATTCATGCCCATTATCCAAGAATGGTAAATCTTTTTTGGAGATTAGTCAATCTAAATGTTAACTTGGAAAATACATTTTTCCTAAGGGAAACATAATACAATAGGATGAAATGCTAACTAAAATAAAAATAACTTTTTACAATATTATGGAGGACTGTTCAGGTTTTGGGTTCACATTTTCTTGAATCTCTCTATTTTCAAATTTGCTTTATCTTTGAAAAACTTCAAGGTTTATCAAAGTGGTCTTTCAGTGCAGAGAACATCTGCATAATGACTTTATGCTCACAAATCATATAAAAGGAAAATCAGAGAAAAGCCTGAAGCTTTTAAGTATAGTTCTTTCCAGTGTATGACATCTCCAACAAAGTTTTAGAGATTCACAGGACTTATTCTAAGCCCTAGGTTAAATCACATTTTTTCCCTCTACCTCCAGCAGTCTTTTTTAAAAAGGAATCTTTTCAAAGTAAGTGGCCAAAGAAGGAGTGTCCAATTTTGAGATGAAGGCACATGAGGATTTCTTCCCCTCTTTTAAGATTTTTCTTTCTTTCTCTTATTTGGTTCAGAGGCATATAGATTACCTGAATCTAATCCTGCTACCACATAATCAAGGTTCTGGGTCAAGTAAAGATGCATGAAATTGAGCAAATTCTCACATCTCCCTTTCTCATGCAGAAAATAATAGCATTACATAGCTCACAGGACTGTTTTGAAGACAAGTTGATTTTTTTTTAAAGAGACAAAAAGATACATATATCTTTCTTTGCTTTTTATGATGCTCCCAGTTTAGTGTTATCGAGTTTTATAATCATATATTCTCTGCATGTGTGTATTCTAAAATCATGTAAAAAAAGGTATCAGAAAACCATTTCGGATTAAACGTTTTTGACATTTTAAAGTCTTTTCTGATATGAGATAGGTTCTTTTTTGCTTAAAAAAGTCGTCTGGTGAGAGAACTACATATGGTCAAGCCTATAAGTGCAGAGAAGAATGGACTTAACAGTGTTGCTGTGATCTTAAATTAGAGGTTGGTGGTAACTTCATGAAAGATGAAAGTATATTATTATGTAGAAGTATCAGTGGTCACCTTCTCCATGATCAATAGTTCAGTTCTTCTCTGAGTAAGGAAAGAATTCTACTGAGTGTGATTACACCATCAATTGCTTCCATCTCTTGATTACTTTGTCCCCAAAAGACTGAAGCCAGAAAGAACAGTTATGGTAGAAGCCTTGAACATGACATCTGATGGTTCCTGCCTCCTGGTATGCACAATCTTGTCTAATCACCTCCCCTGAGCATGGGTTTCATTGAGTGATCCACTTCTGATGAATCAAATATGGTAGGAGTGACAAGATGTCATTTTCAAGGTAATAAAAGGCTAACACTTTTATCTTGGGCTCATTTTCTCTCTCTCTCTCTCTCTCTCTCTCTTTCTCTCTCTCCCCCCGCCCCCTTCTCATCATTTACCCTGGGGAAAGCCTGTAGCCCTTTGGAGAGGACAGTGTGGTCAGAACCTTAGCCCACCAACAAAGAGGTGGATGAGCTTGAAAGTCCTCCCCCATTTGATTCTTTGGATGAGACTACATCTTGCTCTAACCTAATATAAGATTTTCAGCCAGAGGCCCCCAGCTAAGCCATGTAAGCCAAGTTTGGATTCTTGGCCCATTAACTGTGATATAATACATTTTGTTGTTTTAGACCGTTACATTTTGAGGTCATTTGTTAGACAGCAATAGGTAACTAGTACAAGGATATACATGATGTTATGATAAAAGCAAACTAAAAAACAAAACACATCTATTAGTCTTTGACTCTTCTATAGGTCAGAAACCTTGGATGTTAGGCCTGTCTACATCACTAATTAGTTGGTAGACAAATCTCATTTTCTTTCTGAGCTTCTGTTTCTCCATTTTAAAATAAGAGATTATGTTTGCTTATTTTTATAGCATATTGTTTTATATTTATTTTAGGATCTATATATTGTAAGTAATCTCTCTCTCTCTTTTTCTCTCTCTCTTCCTGTGTGTATATCTGTATAAATATAAAAACTGTGTGTGTGTATAAATATAAAAACTACAAAACTCTGATGAATAATACAAAGAGGACAGAGAGAGAGAGAGAGAGAGAGAGAGAGAGAGATTTCATGTTTATGGGTAGGAAGACTCAATATTGTTAAGGTATCAGCTGTCCTAATTTGATCTATAGATTCACAATAGTTGCAATTAAGATCTAAACAAGTTATTTTGTGACTAGCCACAAATTGATTAGATGGTTTATATGAAAAGGCAAAAGACTCAGAAGAGCCAACACAGTATTGAAGAAGGAAGAACAAAGTTGAAAGCCTGACGTTACCCAACTTTAAGATTTACTACAAAGCCACAGTAATTTAGACAGTATATTAGTGAACAGACAGAACAATGACACTGAGCAGAAGACCAGAAATAGAACCACAGAAACATAGCCAACTGATTTTTGACAAAGGAACAAAGGCAATTCAGCAGCTCCGGTCTGTAGTTCCCAGCGAGAGCACACCAGAAGATGAGTGATCTCTGCATTTCCAACAGAGTTGCCAGATTCATCTCATTGGGACTGGTTAGACAGTGGTAACAGCAAGGGTGAGCAAGCCAAAGCAGGGTGGGCCATTGCCTCACTCGGGAGACACAAGGGGCCAGAGAAATCTCTCTCCCAGCCAAGGGAAGCCATTAGAGACTTTTCTGGACACTCAGGCACTCCAGCTCAGATATTGCACTTTACCCATGGTCTATACAACCCACAGACCAGGAGATTCCCTCCAGTGCCTACAAAGCCAGTGCCCGGGTTTCTAGCACAAAACTGGGTGGCCGTTATACTCGAGAGGCACCTAGAATGCCAGTGAGACAGAACTGCTCATCCCCCCGAAAAAGGGGGCTGAAGCCAGGGAGTCAAGTGAGCTGGCTCTGAGGGTTCCACCCCCACAAAGACCAGCAAGCTAAAATCCACTGGCTTGAAATTCTCACAGCCAGCACAGCAGTCTGAGCTCTACCTGGGATGGTCAAGCTTGGTTGGGGGAGGGCTGCCCGCCATTGCTGAGGCTCTGGTAGGTGGTTTCAACATTGCCTGTGTAAACAAAGCCCCTGGGAAGTTTATACAGCAACTGGGCAAAGTTCAGCATAGCAGC
Source organism: Cacajao melanocephalus (assembly GCA_963573385.1). NCBI lineage: Eukaryota > Metazoa > Chordata > Mammalia > Primates > Pitheciidae > Cacajao > Cacajao melanocephalus. The sequence goes on from CAUYLG010063268.1 coordinate 30,843, forward strand.
TCAGCAAGGCCTCTGCAGGCAGACTGTCAAGTAGATTCCCTTCTTGCTGAGCAGAAAATCTCAGGGAAAAAAAAAAAGACAGCAGCCCTTCAGGGACTTAAAAATCCCCCATCTTCCTGAGACATAGCACCTGGGAAAGGGAAGGTTGCGGGTTCCACTTCAGGAGACATAAACATCCCTGCCCAGCAGCCCTGAAGGGAGCAATAGATCCCCCAGAACAGTGTTTGAGCTCTGTTAAGGGACAGGCTGCCTCCTCAAGTGGCTCCCTGACCCCCATATGTCCTAATTGGGAGACATGTCATGCAGGAGAGCTCTGGCTGATATCTGGCAGGTACCCTTTTGGGACAAAGCTACCAGAAGATGGAACAGGCAGCAATCTCTGCTGTCTGCAGCCCCTGTGGGTGATTCCCAGGCAAGAAGGGTCTGGAGTGGACCTCCAGTAAACTCCAGCAGGCCTGCAGCAGAGAGGCCTGACTTAGAAGGAAAACTAACAAACAGAAAGAAATAGCTTTAACATCAACAGAAAGGACATCCACTCAGAAACCCCATCCAAAAGTTGCCAACTTCAAAGACTAAAGGTAGATAAATGCATGAAGATGGGAAGGAACCAGCACAAAAAGGCTGAAATTGCCAAAAGCCAGAACGCCTTTTCTCCTCAAAGGAATCACAATGTTTCAAGAGCAAGGAAACAAAACTGGATGGAGAATGAGTGTGATGAATTGACAGACGCAGGCTTCAGTAGGTGGGTAATAACAAACTTTTCCAAGCTAAAGAAGCATGTTCTAACCCAATGCAAGGAAACTAAGACCTTTGAAAAAAGTTTAGATAAAATGCAAACGAGAATAACCGGTATGAAGAAGAATATAAAGGACATGATGGAGCTAAAAACACAGCACAAGAACTTCATGAAGCATACACAAGTTTCAATAGTCGAATCAATCAAGCAGAAGAAAGGATATCAGAGATTGAAGATAACTCAATGAAATAAAGTGAGAGGGCAAGATTAGAGAAAAAAAAAGTGAAAAGAAACAAACAAAGCCTCCAAGAAATACGGGATTATGTGAAAAGACCAAATCTACATTTGATCGATGTACCTGAAAGTAACAGGGAGAATGAAACCAAGCTAGAAAACACTCTTCAGGATATTATCCAGGAGAACTTTCCTAACCTAGCAAGGCAGGCCAACATTCAAATACAGGAAGCACACAGAACACCACAGAGGTATTCCTCTGGAAGAGCAATGCCAAGGCACATAATTGTCAGATTCACCAGGGTTGAAATGAAGGAAAAAATGCTAAGAGCAGCCAGAGAGAAAGGTTGGGTTACCCATAAAAGGAAGCCCATCAGACTCACAGTGGATCTCTCAGTAGAAATCCTACAAGCCAGAAGAGAGTGGGGACCAATATTCAACATCCTGAAAGAATTTTCAACCCAGACTTTCATATCCAGCCAAACTAAGCTTCATAAGCGAAGAATAAATAAAATCCTTTACAGACAAGCAATTGCTGAGAGATTTTGTCACCACCAGGCCTGCCCTACAAGAGCTCCTGAAGGAAGCACTAAACATGGAAAGGAACAACCGGTACCAGCCACTGCAAAAATATACCAAATTGTAAAGACCATTGATGCTATGAGAAAAGTGCATCAACTAACAGACAAAATAACCAGCTAGCATTATAATGACAGAATCAGATCAAATTCACACATAACAATATTAACTTTAAATGTAAATGGGCTAAATGCCGCAATCAAAAGACACAGACTGGCAAATTGGATATAGTTAGACCCATTGGTGTACTGTATTCAGGAGACCTATCTCATGAGCAAAGACACACATAGGCTTAAAATAAAGGGACGGAGGAAGATTTACCAAGCAAATGGAGAGCATAAAAAAGCAGGGGTTGCAATTCTAGTCTCTGATAAAACAGACTTTAAACCAACAAAGATCAAAAGATACATAAAGCAAGTTCTTAATGACCAAAAAGAGACTTAGACTCCCACACAATAATAGTGGGAGAACTTAACATCCCACTGTCAATACTAGATAGATCAACGAGACAGAAAATTAACAAGGATATTCAGGACTTGAACTCAGATCTGAAACTAGCAAATCTAATAGACATCTACAGAACCCCCCACACCAAAACCACAGAATATATATTCTTTTCAGCACCACATTGCACTTATTCTAAAATTGACCACATAATTAGAAGTAAAACACTCCTCAGCAAATGTGAAAGAATGAAAATCGTAACAAACAGTCTCTCAGACCACAGTGCAATCAAATTAGAACTCAGGATTAAGAAACTCACTCAAAACCACACAACTACATGGAAACTAAACAACCTGCTCCTGAATGACTACTGGATAAATAATGAAATGAAGGCAAAAATAGAGATGTTCTTCAAAACCAGTGAGAACAAAGACACAACATACCAGAATCTCTGCGACACATTTAAAGCAGTGTCTAGAGGGAAATTTATAGCACTAAATGCCTACCAGAGAAGTGAAGAAATACATAAAATCGACACCCTAACATCATGATTAAAAGAACTAGAGGAGCAAGATCAAACAAATTCAAAAGCTAGCAGAAGACAAGAAATAACTGAGATCAAAGTAGAATTGAAAAAGGTAGAGACACAAAAAACCCTTCAAAAAATCAATAAATCCAAGAGTTGGTTTTTTGAAAAGAGCAACAAAATAGATAGACCACTAGCCAGGCTAATAAAAGAGAAAAGAGAGAAGATTCAAATAGGTGCAATAAAAAATGATAAAGGGGATATCACCACTGATTCCACAGAAATACAAACTACCATCAGAGATTACTACAAACATCTCTGTGCAAATAATCCAGTAAATCTAGAAGAAATAGATAAATTCCTGGACACTTAACATCCTCCCAAGACTAAATCAGGAAGTGGTTGAATTCCTGAATAGACTAATAACAAGGTCTGAAGTTGAGGCAGCAATTCATAGCCTACCAACCAAAAAAAGTCCAGAACTGGATAGGTTCACAGCCAAATTCTACCAGAGGTACAAAGAGGAGCTGGTACCATTCCTTCTGAAACTATTTCAAACAATACAAAAAGAGGGAATCCTCCCTAACTCATTTGGTGAGACCACATCATCCTGATAACAAAACCTAGCAGTGACACAACTAAAAAAGAAAACTTCAGGCCAATATCAATTGATGAACATTGATGCAAAAATCTTCGATAAAATACTGGCAAACCAAATCCAACAACACATCAAAAAGCTTATCTATCATGATCAAGTCAGCTTCATCCCAGGGATGCAAGGCCAATTCAACGTCTGTAAAGGTATAAAGGTAATCCATCACACAAACCACGTAAACAGAACCAAAGACAAAAACCGCAAGATTATCTCAATAGATGCAGAGAAGGCCTTTGACAAAATTCTATAGCCCTTTATGCTAAAAACTCTCAAAAAACTAGGTATCGATGGATCACATCTCAAAATAAGAACTATTTATGACAAACTCACAGCCAATATCATACTGAACAGGCAAAAACTGGAAGCATTCCCTTTGAAAACTGGCACAAGACAAGGATGTCCTCTCTCACCACTTCTATTCAACATAGTATTGTAAGTTCTGGCTAGGGCCATCAGACAAGAGAAAGAAATAAAGGGTATCCATATAGGAAGAGAGGATATGTCAAATCGTCCCTGTTTGCAGATGACATGATTGTATATTTAGAAAACCCCATTGTCTTAGCCCAAAATCTCCTTAAGCTGATAAACAAGTTCAGAAAAGTCTTAGGATAAAAATCAATGTGCAAAAATCACAAGCATTCCTATACACCAATAATAGACAAATAGAGAGCCAAATAATGAGTGAACTCCCATTCACAATTGCTACAAAGAGAGTAAAATACCTAGGAATACAACAAACAAAGAAAACTACAAACCACTGCTCAAGGAAATAAGTGAGGACACAAACAGATGGAAAAACATTCCATGATTATGGTTAGGAAGAATCAATATTGTGAAAATGGCCATACTGCCCAAAGAAATTTATAGATTCAATGCTATCACCATCAAGTTACAAATGACTTTCTTCACAGAATTGGAAAAAATCACCTTAAACTTCATATGGAACCAAAAAAGAGCCTGCATAGCCAAGACAATCCTAAGCAAAAAAAAAAAAAGAAAAAAACAAAACAAAACAAAACAAAGCCAGAGGCATCCCACTACCTGACTTCAAACTATATTACAAGCCTGCTGTACTCAAAACAGCATGGTACTGGTACCAAAACAGAGATATAGACCAATGGAGCAGGACAGAGGCCTCAGAAAGAATCCCACACAACTACAACCGTCTTATCTTTGACAGATCAGACAAAAACAAGCAATGGGGAAAGGATTCCCTATTTAATAAATGGTGTTGGGAAAACTGGTTAACCATATGCAGAAAGCTGAAACTGGATCCCTTCCTTGCACTTTAAATTAACTCTAGATGGAGTTAATACAAAAAGTGGAGTAAAGATTTAAACATGAGGCCCAACACAATAAAAACTCTAGAAGAAAACCTAAAAAACCCAAAAGCAATGGCAACAAAAGCCAAAATAGGCAAGTGGGTTATAATTAAATTTAAGAACTTCTTTTTGGTTTATAATTAAATTTAAGAACTTCTTCACAGCAAAAGAAACTCTCAATAGAGTGAACCAGCAACCAACAGAATGGGAAAACATTGTTGCAATCTACTAATCTGACAAAGGGCTAATATCTAGAATCTATGAAGAACTTAAATTTACAAGAAAAAAACAAACAACCCCATCAAAAAGTGGGCAAAGGATATGAACAGACACTTTTCAAAAGAAGACATTTATGCAGCCAAGAAACATATGAGAAAAGATCATCATCACTGGTCATTAGAGAAATGCAAATCAAAACTACATTGAGATACCACCTGACACCAGTTAGAATGGCAATCATTAAAAAATCTGGATACAACAGATGCTAGAGAGGATGTGGAGAAATAGCAATGCTTTTATGCTATTGGTGGAAGTGTAAATTAATTCAACCATTGTGGAAGACAGTGTGGTGATTCCTCAAGGATCTAGAAATAGAAATTCCATTTGACCCAGCAATCCCATTACTGAGTATATACCCAAGGGATTTTCAATCTTTCTATTATAAGGACACATGAACACGTATGTTTATTGTGGCACTGTTCACAATAGCAAAGACTTGGAACCAACCCAAATGCCCAACAATGGTAGACTGGATAAAGAAAATGTGGTACATAGACACCATGGAATACGATGCAGCCATAAAAAAGGATGAGTTTGTGTCCTTTGCAGGGACATGGATGAAACTAGAAACCATCATTCTCAGCAAACTGACACAAGAACAGAAAACCAAACACCACATGTTTTCACCCATAAGTGGTGTTGAACAATGAGAACACACAGACACAGGGAGAGGAACATCACACACAATGGGGCCTGGGGAGTAGGGGGGCTAGGGGAAGAACAGCAGGGAGTGGGGGGAATGGGGGAAAGATACCATTAGAAACAATACCTAATGTAGATGACAGGATGATGTATGCAGCACAACCTGCACATTCTGCACATGTACCCCAGAACTTAAAGTATAATTAATTTTTGAAAAAGAAATGATAGTCTTTTCAACAATAGTGTGAAATGACTGGACATCGAAATGCAAAAAAAAAGTTGATTTAGACTTTATACCTCTCTTAAAAAGTAATTGAAAATGGAACATAGACCTAAATGTGAAATGCAAACCTTGTGACTTCTAGAAGATAAAATCAAGTAAATCAAGCTGACTTGGCCATGGTGATGACTTTTTAGATAGAACAACAAAGTTACAGTCCATTGAAAAATAATTCATTACTTGAACTTTATTGAAATTAAAAACTTCTGCCCCTCAAATACGTTGTTAAGAGAATGAACAGGCAAGTGACAGACTGGCAGAAAATTTTTGCAAAATGCTGAGAAAAAAAAAAAACACAACACTGTTACCCAAAATAAGCAATTTTTAAAACTCAACAATATAAAAAATAAAACAATCCTTAAAAAATAGGCAAAAGATCTGAAAAGACACCTCACCAAAAAAGATACGCAGATGGAAAATAAGCATGTGAAAAGACAGTGAGCATCATATATCTTTAGGCAAATTAAAACAATGAGACATACACCTATTAGAATAACTACAATTCAAAACACTGCCAACACCAAATGTTGACAAGGGTATGAAGTTATAGAAACTCTCATTTTTTGCTGAATGCAAATGGTACAGCCACTTTGGAAGATAGTTTGGCAGTTTCTTACAAAGCTAAACATAATCTCAGCATATGATCTGGCAATCATATTCCTTGGTTACCTAAATAGTTGAAAACATGTCCACACAAAAATCTGCACTCAAATGTTTATTACAGCTTCATAATTGCCGAAACATGGAAGCAACTAAGACACTCTTCTGTAGATAAACGGTTCAACTATGGTATATTCAGACAATAAAATATTATACAGTGATAAAAAGAAATGAGATATCAAGCCCCAAAAATATATGGAAAAACATTAAAAGCATATTGCTAAGGGAAAGAAGCCAGTCTGAAAAAGCTACATATTCTATGATTCCAACTATGTGACATTCAGGAAAAGGCAAACTTATAGAGATAGTCAAAAAGATTAGTGGTTTTCAGTGGGCCAAGGAGAGGGAAGGAGGGAGGGAAGAAAGGAGGGAGGGAGGGAGGGAGGGAGGGGTGAATAGGAGGAGCATAAGGGATTTTTAGGGTAGTGAAAGTATTCTGTATGATACTCTAACAGTGAATACACGAGATTAAACACATAGACCTGTTCAACACAGAGAGAGTCCTAATACAACTATGAGATTTAAATAATCATGTTTCAATATTTACTCATCAGGTACATTATAACAAATACACCACACTAATGCAAGATGTCAATTGCAGGGGAAACTGTGAGGGTAGGGAAGTGGGGAGAAGAGGAAGAATTATTATATGGGAGCACTCTGTTTCTGGTCAAATTTTAGTAAAGCTAAAACTACAGTGGCCTCCATAGTTATGGTAAGGTATCCTTGTTCGTTCTTCTTGATATCAGTAACAGTCTTTAAGGTATTTGATATCTTCTAGTTATCTCAGAACATTTTATTATAGGTGTGGTATGTTGTTTAAGAGGACTCAGAGGATAGACTGGTTCAAGTCGTGTCTCCAATATTTACTAGCAATAAATTGTTAGCAAAGTTACTAAACTCATAAACCCTGATTTTCTTATCTATACCATAGGGATAAAAAGTGTGAGATTTAAATGAGCTAATAATTGTAAATCACAGAAAAAAATGCCTAACACATAGTAGGCACTCAATAAATGTTGACTATTATTTTGTTTATATATCGCTCCTTTGGTTTTATATGTGACCTATATGTGTGTCTCTCTGTTTTAATACTCTAACCAGAAGGTAGTTCTGTGTTTTAAATACTTTAAATACTTCAAACAGCAAAATAAAAACCTTGGAGCTAAACAGTAGGCCTTACTTGTTCTAGGTGCTTAATAAGTATCCATCGATAATGATTAAATGACTACAAAACAGGTTGAAGGGAAATAAGAAAGAGAATTTTTTCAAAATCTTCTATTTGACACATCAATAAAAATAATTCTACTTTTCACCAAGCTATCTGGAGAGACATTTTCATCCACACCTTTATCCCAAGAGGACATTTTTCTTCCTCGGTGTATTTATATATCAGCATTGAATGTCAGCTTGATTCTTCTCTTAATAACTTTAAAGCAGAGCTAAAAAGACAAATCTCTCTCACAGAAAGAATGTACTCTCCAGGTCCTCCCGGATAGAACACAACAGCTGTGCCAACAAATGAAGGGAGGAATGTTTAAAGGACAATTCTGAATTTTGGTTTGGAAGTGTCTTGTTTCACAGATCGTTGAAGGTGTAACATTTCATTGAATTAGATATTGACTACTAACAAAACCTAGAAAGCCCAATGAAAGTAAAATGTATCTTCCCTAAACTCCAAAAACAGATGATCAAATTGAATGTCTCTAAGTTGAAAATTGAATAGAAGTATATCAATCACAAAATCCACCAATTTTCTAGGCTATGGAAAGAATCCCATTCTTCCTTTTGAATGATGTTTATAAGTCATTTATAAATAGAGATGTTTCGGCCACAATTTTTGGGTAGCATGAAAGAGAGAATGTTAATGACAAAGAACTCATTTTTTCCCAACAATGTCCCTTCAAGTTTCCTTTCTTCAATAAAAGTATGCGATTCATTGGTAAATAACTGCTTTATTTTTGATGTGCCATCCAAAAGACGAACTTTATAATTCTAACAATAATAATAATAGGTGATGCAAATTATGTTCTTTCTCATTTAATTCTCCATATCCTGTAGGGTAGATATTATTATTATCTTTCTTTTTCAGATAGAAAACTGAAGCTTAAGGAAGTAAAGTAAATTATACAAGGCCAAATTACTAAGGGATGAAAGAGGGCTTAGATATATCTAGATTCATAGTCTCCTGCTCCCCTAGGCCTGGACCTCACCCCAAAGTAACTGTAGACTTAATTCTTCATCCCCTTTGTTCTCTTACCTCTAATCAAAACTTCACTATGCTGTGTCCTGTTGCCCCAAAATCTGATTGCTGATGTGACAACGCATTAATCACAACTTAACCCAACTAAAATTTAGCCAGTTAATTGTTGCTGCTCCACAAAAACGCACTGCCTGATACTCAGGTTAAAAACATGAGAGCCTATAAATAGTACCACAGGAATTTCAGAAACCACTGCTAATTATAGAGAGAAATATCTTAGCTTTGACAGATGGATGAGCCTCCCTTCACCATCCTACCAGCATACATGGAAGATACCTAAACGGTCTTTGTTGATTTTTAAGGATACCATCATACAATTTGGGAACCAATTGCCTATAGGTGCCTCTTTATATGTGGGAGGTAATATGAATGCTAATGACACTAATATAAATGCAGCAGTGCAGAGGCAGGAAAACTCATGTAGAAAGATCTGTGATATGAATCTAATTGTCTAGATGATAATAGTCCAGTAAAATTAAATATTTATATCCAGTAAAACTGAATATATTAAAGTGATATACTCCATAAGATATCAATAAAAAGAAGATGGGAAGTGGTATAATTACAAAATGTGCTTGAAAAAATACAGCTGATTGTAATCCCCTCTTAGGCACTCAAGAATGCAAAGGCCCTGACATGTCCCACAGTAAATGAACAAATTAATCCTTGCTGGAGCCAGTGTTACCAAGCGTAATGTCTACTAACATTCTTAGATATTGGGGTTCCATGGAGTACACTTTGGGAAACATGAATGTTATCACTGAAGAGAGTAGGGAGAATAAAAGTGAATAGTGATGACTGCAGTCAAATCATAGCACACAAATTACTTCCATTTGGAGTCTGGATTGAGTAGAGTGAAGATACTATGCAGCATAGGCTACTTGCTGGTACATCCCCCAAAGCTCAATGGCTTCACACAGGATAGGATGATTTATAACTCATATAACAATTCAATGTGGTAATTTAAAGACACAGGTTTCTTCCATCTTGGGGCTTCAACATCCTTTAGTGGCCTGAAAGTCATCTTCTGGATTTTCAGTATTGGACAGAGAAGGAAAAGGAATAGAGGCTCTCACAGGAGTTTTTTGGTCCCAACTTGGAAGTGGTATCTATTATTTCTACTCACACTCTATGACCTAGAACTTGGTCACATGGCCATACTTAACCACAAGAAGCCTGAGTAATATAGCCTAGTTGTCTGGCCCACGAGAAGAGAACACCGCATAGACAACTATAACTACTTTCTGCTACAGATGGAATTGTAATCTGAACTGAAGTAAGAAAAGTTTGAAAAAAACCTTGGTCTTAGAACCAGATAGGCTCTGTACTTCAAATTGTCAAGCAAACTTTCCATGGGGATGAGCGCTATTCAGTTCACCTTGGGACTGAGAATCTTGGTTAATGAACTTCTATCTATTTTTCTGCCTATTTCCAAAAGAAACTGATTGTGCTTTATAAATTACTGAATGAGAGAGCAAGGTCTCCTGGAGAAGAATAAACAAAAAAGTTTCACCAGCATTTAAGACTTCCTGTCCTTGTAAAACAACATCTTTTGGCCAGTTAAAAAAAAAAAAAAGTCTCTTCTTATAAGCCCATGACCATAAAATAGTAGGAAGAATATGATTATGTCACTTCACCAATTCAGTGTAAGAGCTCTCTTTGCCTTCTCGACAAGTGACTTATTTAATATGCCAGGAATATTTTATTCACATAGGAGGTTAAAAGAGATGTTATATAAGTGGACCTTCAAGTGACTGATAACTCATAATGATGCCTTCCATTAATTTGAAGATATGTCATACATCCAAGTCACAGCCTCTTCATATAGGTGGGCATGCATGCATAGTTATTATAAGACCTATGGTTACAGGATGAGGTGCTTATGAAGAATATCTCCATTAATACAAATAGACACTGGTTCATCTGCAGAGGAAAGAAATGCTGTCAAAGCTCTACCAATTACCTGATACAGCAAGGGACTAAGTATTGAAAAAGTCTTATTCATAAAATATGAAATGTAAGTATCACAGGGGCAATGCGCTTTCTGAAGTTCTAAGAATGCAGTGGTTACTGGATGTGTGATTGTTGACTTGGCAAGGAGGGAAAAAGCATGGCTCCTGACGTCACAAATGTTGCCATTGGTGAGAAATACTGGAGCCTCAAGAGCCATGCTTCAGCCACTGCTCTACAGCCCTGGAGTGAAGCTAATATCGCTCTTGTTGCACAGGTAAGAAAATTGAGAAGCTTAGAGGATTATCCAAGGGCAAATCATGTAGAAAATGATGAATGCAAAGTTCTAACTTTGTCTTTGAAGTTCCAAAGCCTGCTTTTTCCTCCTAAATCATTCTGCCTGTCTTTTCTGAATTAACTGGAAACAACTTGTAATGAACTGTCCTAATTTCTGAACCATCTCCAACTAAAGATATTGTTTCCTGACATATGTCCATGAAAAGTGATTATATTTCACTATCTCAAGGAATAGTATTCTTTTAAGATACGGAACTTCTTTTTGCTAAAATATCAGTTTGCCCAGACCTTGCCATTTTACTTTAATGTAACTTTTATAAATGTGCATTTTCTGAAGATGTATTTTAAAATTATCTGTTTTCTAAGCTATATCATGGAGAATCAGGTTGAGAGAATCATATCAAACATCTAAACAGCTAGCTGAAAATGAATCTATCCTATGCCACATAAGATTCAATAAATATTTACCGAATAAAAGAATGACTGGGAGCTTCATATGGGTTTTGGAAAGTACCTGGAAAAACAGCAAAATCTTGCCACTGTTTAGTTCTCACCAGATTTCTGGATGAGTGGATTCAAATAAGAATCAGTAGGAAATTCACTGATCTTAATAATAGGTGTTAACTTAGTTTAATAGCAGATAATATAGATAATAGTTTTTCCTAGGTGTACCAAAAAAATATGACCACAAAATAATGAGACATTATTTATCCTTTGACTTAAGAGTTTCACACTGTGGAATCTACCCTAAAAGTATACTGATGAAAACAGTATACTTTTTTGCACCACATGGCTACTTATTCCATCACTATTTACAATAACAAAAATATGAGAAAAGAATCAAATGTTCCTCAATAAGGGATTGGTTAAATCATGTACAGTATATCCGTATTATATGCACCCATAAAAAGGAGCGAGTGATATCTCTATATACTTCCATGGAGTGATTTTTTTGAAAAAATCTAGATGGAAAGAAGTACTAAACTATATTTATTACCAGTAAAGTATGTCTGTAAGAAATTAATGAATGGAAAAATAATTTCAGAAAAATTATTTAGTAAGATTCATTTTTACATTTCTGGAATATTCATTTGAAATCTTCATTTGAATTACTAATTCTCTGGTAAAACTTACCATCTTTTTATATGTTTTTCTTTATCATTCTGTTTCCTTGAATGTATTAATCATGATAATTTAAACTTTTTTGTAGCTAACTCTAATAGCTGGATTACTATGGATCTTTTTCCACTGTTCATGTTTTTTCTTGGTTTTAATCATGTGTCCTTGCTTTCTGGCATATCTTTGGATTATTTTGAATGTTGCATAATCTATATTGAAAGTGTTTAGTAATTTCAGGAGATATCTTCCTCCAGGAAATGTTCAGTCTCCTGCTAGATCAATAGAGTGATGTCAGGTCACTTTAACCCAATCAGGGACGGTGCTGAGTCAAGGTTGAAATGAAACCCTGGAATTGCTCATCCTACATTTAGCAAGTATCCTGAAAAAAATTAGCCATGTACTTGAAAACCCTCCCCTGCTCACCATAAGTCTACACATACAAACTGGCAATATGCTTGGGATTCCCAGCAAGTCTATTTTCTATCTTCTGTTTTCCAGTAGTTGCTCCTTGCAGGTGAAAAGTCCACAGTTTCAGCTCCTGCTTGATGCCCAGAACTAACAAATGGCCAAAGAATAAAAGCCACAGAGGTGAGTTCACCTCCTAGAGGTTCCCCCCTCTGAAAACGTAGGTCCTGTAGTCTAAATGTCTGAGTGTCTCCTCTGTATTCTAAGGATGATTTCTATATTTTATAGAGCTGTCAGGGTAGCTTTTGGTGGACAGTCCTCTTTATCTGATCTGCCTTTAGCTACTTCATACATATGTAAGTGGAAGCAGTATGACTAAATGTATGTAAGAGCACATATTTATGTGTTTATTATTTATAATACATACTTGTAAATTTGTATTTTATCTATAAATCATTTATTAATTTTATTTTTATCTACAAGTATCTGGATAAAGTAGTAAATAAATATATAGTCATAAATAAATAGAAGGTTATATGAAAAGAAACCCACAAAATTGTTAATATTAATTATTTGGGTAGAAGTGATTAGCATTGGAATAGAGGTTGCAGTGAGTGATTGATACGGGGGAATTTTCAGATTTTTCCCTACGTACTTGCATTTGTTTGAATTTTTGAACAAGGTTACATTTATTTGGTAATTAAAAACAATAAAAAATGGAATAATTTATATAAAATAATGAGGAAAGTTATACAAATTCTAAAGAAAAAGAGGCTGATGATACTAATAGAAAATAAAGCAGAATTCAAGTCAAGGACAGTTTACTAAGGGAAAGCTAAATATTTTGTAGTGATGAAAAGTACACTCAAAAATAAATGCTGTAAATATAATCCACTAAATAATATGACATCTAAATACATAAACCAAAATGTTATACTATTTAGCAAAATTGTAGTCATATTGGGAAATATGTACCCACCTCATTGTTTTTGATAGACTAGACTAGAGGAATAAGAAATAAGGGTGAAAAGTAGGATTTAAATAAATCATGTGTTAACAGCAATGATCTTAGTTTTTGTCAAGAGAAGATAAACCCTCCTCTCACATTCATGGAAAAGCATGCCAATATTGTCAAAATACCAGGTCAGAAAGAAATCTTAATAAATTCCCCAAAGTAGGAATTGTAAGCGTCATTCTTTCTAATCACAATGAAATAGTTTGATAAATTAGCAGTAAAAAGCTAAACAAAAACTCATGAAACAAATCATTTTTAAATTTCCTGGACTTTGTCAAAAGAGCCCAAGGTCATTGAGGAATAATAATAGTTAAAAATTTGAAGAGAAATAATGAGTGAACTGACAAACCATATATTAATATACTAAAAAGTAAAACAACACAATGTGATATTCTTGTAGGAATATGCAGACACACCAATTAAATAAAACTAAAAAGTAGGGTCTAATGTGTTCTAAAAATACTTTATCAGCATATTGGTTTCCACTAATAAATTAACATAAACTGGGTGGCTAAAACAACAAAAATTTGTTGTTTCACAGTTCTGGAGGCCAGAAATTAAAAATCAAGTTATTAGTTGGGCCATTTTTTTCTCTGAAAACCCTAGGGAAGGATATTTATTTGCCTCTTCCCAGCTTCTGGTAGTTATCAGCAATCCTTGGGGAGCCCTGGCTTGTAAATGTGTCACCCCAATTTCTGCCTCCATAGCAGATGGCATTCTCCCTGTGTCTGTGTCCAAATTTCCCTCTTCTTGTAAGGACACTAGTCATTGGGTTAGAGCCCACCCCAATGCAATATGACTTCTTTTTAACTTGATTATATCTGCAAAGACTCTAGTTTCAAAATAGTTATAATTATATTCACAAGTTCCAGGTGAACATAAATTTGGGGAGAACATAATTCAACCCAATACACTTAGTCAATGTGCTTCTTAAATTCAAACGAAGATAACTTAATTCTAGTTAACATAAATAAGAAAGTGAATTTTTACGATAAGGCTATTTTCCTGCATCCAAAAGCAGAGACTTCGCAGTGGCTGGAATCAGAAAGTGTCAAAGTCATTCTCACTCTGTCTCCATGCTCTATGCTCCCTAACATGTTACTTATAACTGTCATTCTGGGCACACCTGCTTTCTTCGTTTCCCTTTGCAGAGCTCCTTCTCCATGTACATAGTATCCTCAGTTTCCACTTAGATGTTCTCAGTTCCAGGGACAAGGATGACCTAACTCTCAGTCCCTGTTCCAAATACCCAGGAGGAATATCCTGGGAATGTCCAGGCCATCAGGACACAGTGGTCCTCCTCTATGGCTTGGGGGCTGGGGGTGGGGGCAGTTTTCAGAGAAATATGACCATCTTGAACTGGGCAGTTTCTTCCCAAAGTATTTTAGGTAACATTTTTAACCAATAAGGAAAACGATGACTCATTCAATAAACTCTCTGGCAGGAGAAAATAACAATTTAGGAAGAACAGGATGTAGTCTTGTCATGCATCATACATCAAAATAAATCACAGAGAATTAAAGATTAAATGTAAAAGTACCTTAGAATACAGGAGGAAAGAGGTGAATATTTATATTACTCCATATATTTATGTAAAGAACTTTGAATCATTCTTCAAAGATGACAGCATATATATTAGTTATTTACTCGTTTAAAGTGCTAGTTACAGATTGCTTTGGGCTCAAAGAGTAAAAATTTGCTGCCAATGAGATACTTTTAAAATGTGCAGTGCCCAATTCTTTGAAAGATTTTAAAATATTATTTGGAGTGATACCCATATCATTGAAATTAAGTTAGTTTTTTTCAAAGTGATTGCATTGAAAGGTATGATGCTTTTAAATTTTATAAATATCAGTAAGGCTATTTTAAAAATTAATGCAAAGCAGTCTGCAAAAACTTTACTGTCATAAATTTGTGGAGACTACTGTTTCCCTACCTCAATGTTTGTTAAGTGCTCTGCTATTATTTCAGGTAACTATGGCCTCATTAAATGAGTCAACAGTACTAAAAAAACAGCTTCTTCATTTAAATAAGATTGTTCTAGAAAAAATCTAAAGTATATCCACTTAATGGAAAAGTTATTCTGTATTCTACCTATAACAAAATCTCAACTGGAATTTTTATAGAATTGGTTAATTCTTGTTAATTTTATTTTTCATTAAATAAATTCATCTTTAAAATACTCTTGAATTAGCTTTTACTGTTGAAACCCTTAAAACTGCATTACTACATATTTCTAACAAAATAAGTTGAATAAAATGAGTGTAATTGTATGTATCATTGATTACTTAGGACCCTCAAGTGTGGGGCACATAGTAGGCATTTAAGAGTGATGGGTAAATAAGTGATTTAATGGGTTAATTTTCCAACATTTGTTGCAATCAATGATTTGCATTAACTAGTATTTTGAATGATGATGTGAAATAGAGCAGCACTGAAAAAAATGTCTTATTCCTATATTTCTCTAAAACTAACTTTTAAAAAATAAGAATTTGATATGAACATATTTTCTCACTTATTTCTTTCTCCTACAAGTTGAGAGCAGAGAATTCTAATATAATTGAAATGCTAGGATTTTTAGATTTTCATTAATTAATGCTTTATAGTATTTAACTCATTTTTCTACATTTGAGTCTGAACCAATTAAATAATCCCAGGAGAGAACAATCTTTTTTCTTCAACTTGAAGTGCCTAGAATAATAGATGTGAAACTATGTAGTAAATTGTAATAATAGTATAATACAAAAGGCATTATTTAAAATATTAGTAGTAGTAATATAGTAATACTTTACCTTCAGTAGGTATTTAATAAGTTTCGGGTATTAATCTAAGTGCTTCATATACTTTATCTTATTGAATCCTTGAAACTACCCTCTGAGATAAATATTTTTAGTATCACCATAGGAGCATGGAGGTTCAGACTGAAGACCCAAGGCTGCAGGATGTACAGCCAGTTTATTTATAAATGACTCTTTCTTTGTGTTCTCACTGTTTCAAGATCGACACAATGGGAGAAATACTGAGAGCCAACCATTGCCCACTGAGATCATAATACAACTACTACCCTGTCAAAATATAAGAATAAGTGATTCAAAACTCCATTTTAAAGACATTAGTCTTAGCTTTCATAGAAAGTTTTTGCTGAAGAAACATGGAAATCCACTTGGGATTTAGCACACTGTGGTGAGTGTACTTTCAGTTACATAGATTCAAATATCAAAACTAAAAATACAAGAAAGCAGAGAATGTGTAAAACATTCCCAGCTGACTGTTACCTGACTACTGACAGTAGGAGGGAAAGAACTAGTCAAATAAATTGTTTTTAAACAAAATAGCTCTTGGTTTTGTGAAGAGCAAAATGGCATCCTCTTTCTGTTCTGATATAATTCAGCCAACTAAGAGGTCTGCATTCGCATCATTTAACTGAACAAATTTTACATTCTCAAGAAAGAGAAAGAAGTAAGTTACTGATATTAACAAACTTCTCCACAATCTATGTTGATATAACATTTGAAAATCTTATTATATTTTGCTACTTCATTCACTTATTACCATTATATTAATTTTAGAGTAGGTTGTCATAGTCTATTTTCACCCAATAAATAACAATGAAATGATTAAATATCTTATATTTAGCAATTAACAAAAGACTTTGATCTTTTTCAAAATTATTCAGAAACTTTCAGTATAATGATAACATACACTTGACTGCTTTCAAATAGGAAACTCCTTGAAAGTAAGGAGAGAGAGACAGAAAAGAACTTCTGTTTTGGGACAGAAAACCAAACACCACATGTTCTTACTCATGAGTGGGAGTTGAACAATAAGAATATATGGACACAGGGAGGGAAACATCACACACCAGGGCCTGTCGGGAGGCGGGGGTTAGGGGAGGGATAGAATTAGGAGAAATTCTTAATGTAGATGATGAGTTGATGGGTGCAGCAAACCACCACGGCACGTATATACCTATGTAACAAACTTGCACGTTATGCACAAGTATCCCAGAACTTAAAGTACAATTAAAAAAAAAAAGAACTTCTGTTTTAAATTAAAGTAAGAACTGGATTTCTGAGGGGATGTGAAACATTGATTTTAAAAGGCTTTGACTTCTTTATCAGTGGTATTATTGGAACCACTGACCTAAATTAAAAATAAAGAAAAATAACATACATTTGGGTGCTTCAAAATTAAGAGATTGGTTTGATAGCCAAGCAGGCTGCATTCATTTACTTTAGTATGCTAAACAGCTAGATAAAACTAAATAGAGTCATTTGGAAATCTCAACTCCTTAGACTACCACATACATGTAAATGTATTATCACCTCACATTAGACGAATATTTTAAATCATGCCTGTGTGCCTGGCATTGTGCAGGTGATGGGAATGGTTGTACTCATTTCCCAGGGAAAGTTTAATCTTGAAAGCCAGATGACTGTACTGGAGTGTTTTCTTCTAAAATCCAGGAAATTGTGCCTTGATCTGGTTTTCCACAGCTGTTCAGGTTTCATCAAGCCACAAAGGCTGGTATTCAGCCTTTGTATTCAGCCACAAAGGCTGGTAGATTCAAATATCAGGAAGACAGTGTCATTGCAATGGTCGAACCATTAAATTTGGTTCTAACTGTATCTAGGTTCAAATATAAGGTATATAATTTACTAGCTACTTGACTATGGGTAAATATCTCATCTTCTATTTTTTTATTTTTAATTGACAAATAATTATATATATTTATGGGGTACAGTGTGACCTTTTGATGTATGTTTACACTGTGGAATGATTAAGCCAAACTAATTAACATATTTATTACCTCATGCACTTATTGTTTTTGGTGGTGAGATATTTAAAATCTCTTTATGCAATTTGAAATATACAATACATTATGATTAACTATACTCTCTATGCTGTGCAATAGAACTCTAAAATGTATTCCCCCTGTCTAACTGAAATGTCATACCCTTCAAATAAATGTTCCTATTCCCCATTCCTTCCTCCCATCCAGTCTCTGATAACCATCATCAATAACATATATATGCTGTATATAATATGTTTATGATATATAATATATCTGACATAATATGTTATATAATATATTAACATATAATATATAATTTCTATAATATAACATATTAAAATATGTATTATATATAGGTTAATAGATATGATAGATATATCAGCATATAAATTTGTATTCAGTTGGCACTCCATATTTGAGGGTTCCACATTTGTGTATTTTTAAATGTTTTCTATCTGCAGACAACTGTGAATAGAAAATATTTTTTTTAAAATTGCATTTGTACTGAACATGTGCACTATTTTTCTTGTCATTATTCCCTAAACAATACAGCATGGCAACTATTTACACAGCATTTATGTTGTATTAAATATTATAAGTAATCTAGAGAGGATTTAAAGTATATGAGAGGATGTGTGTAGATTTTATGCTATGTTATTTTATATCAGGGACTTAAGCATTGATAATGGTTTGGCTCTGCATCCCCACCCAAATTTCATCTCAAGTTGTAATCCCCACATGTCAGGGGAGGGGTCTGGTGGGGAGGTGATTGGGTCATAGGGATGGTTCCCCCATGCTGTTCTTGTGATAGTGAGTGAGTTCTCAGGAGAGATGGTGGTTTTAAAAGTGTTTGAGAGTTCCCCATTTGCTTTCTCTCACTCTCCTGCAGCCAAGTAAGATGTGTCTTGCTTTTCCTTTACCTTCCACCATGATTTTAAGTCTCCTGAGGCCTCCCCAGCAATGTGGAACTGTGAATAAATTAAATTTCCTTTTTTTTTTTTTTTTTGTTAATTTACCAGTCTCAGGTAGTATCTTTACAGCAGTGTGAAACAAACTAATACAAGCATCCAATGGAGGTTGGTATTTGCAAGAGATTTTAGAACCAGTCCCCCACAGATACCAAGGGATAACCAAATATATATGCACATATATCTACAATGTATGTATAGTTTAATGTACCACGTATAAGTGGAATTCAGTAATTAGTATCCATTTGTAGTAGTGGTAGTACACTAGTAGTAGTATGAGAGTACTGTAGAAAGGAGAATAATTTGAGTACTGAAATCAGGAAGACCTGATTTTGAATCCTGACCCTCTACCTAATAGTCCTGTAAGCATGGATAAAATAATTGAACCTTTTTGTGCCTCAGTTTTCTGGCCTGTAAAATGGAAAAAATGATTCCTAACAGCCAGATTTGTATAAGGATTAAATTAAATTAAATCAAATCATATATATAAACTGTTTTGCATAAAGCTATTAATATCACCAAGTAACTTTACAAATATGTCTACAGATTCTGGATTGGAAGAATGTTTTACCATTTGTCATATCTCTGTGACCCCCGGATACATAGGAGATGATTTGTTAAATGGTTCTTTAATTAATAGATCATGTGCCATGAATTAGGTATGGGGCATCATGATTCCCATTCTCAGCTACTTTTTTCCATATATCAAGCCAGTATTTTTAATTTGCCTAACTCTCTACTTTGATTGATGTGTGTCAGCCTTAGATTTGAATGCAGTCAAACTGTCACAATTGGATTTGGGATAAATCCATTAAGCTACCCTGGCACTGCTAACATTAGCTTTCTGGAAAAATCCTAAAATGTAGGAAGAAATAAAATGAGAATACTGATGTAAAACAAAATACATGACCAGTGTGATGTTGGACAAATTGTTTACCCCTCTAGGCCAGTTTTGTCATCAAGAAAGTGTAAAAAATTGATTCCAGGGCCTTTCATTCTCCAAAATCCTCATGACTTTGTTACAAGTCGTCTCCTTCATTCATGTCTCTTCACTTTAGAGTTAACAGCTTTATCCATTAGGTCTCTAATCTATCTCAAATTACTTTTTGGTGGGGTGTGAGGTAGGGACTTGGGTTAGGTCTCTTCCATATGCTTATCCAATTATTCCAGTCTATTAAAATGATTTTCCTTTTTTTCCCTGAATTGTCTTAGAGCTTTTGTAAAAAGTCAATGATCATTTATGTGTATGTCTACTTCTGGACTCTGTTTTGTTCCTTTCATGGTTTTATCTTTCCTAATGCCAATACCATCCCATACTTGTTTACAATATCCTTTATGTAGTCTTAAAATCAGGTATTGTGGGTTTTTCAACTCTTACTGTCTTTTAAAATTGCTTTGGCTATTCAATGTTCTGTGAATTTCTAGATGCATTTTTAAGCCACCTTGTCAATTTCTACCAAAAAGTGTGTTGGGATTTTGATTTGAATTGATTTATATCAATAGACCCATTCAGAGAAAATGGACATCTTAATAATATGTAGTCTTCTAATTTAAGACATGGTATGTCTCTTCATTTATTAGGTCTTCTGCTATTTTTCTCATCAATGTTTTTAGTTTCTGGTAGAGGCATCTTACATATCTTTTGTTGTAATTATGTCTAAATATTTTATATGTTTAATGCTCTTAGAAATGAAGTCTCTTAATGTTATTTTCCACCTGTTTGCCATTGCTAATATATAGAAATTTATTTGATTGTTGTATACTTGCCTTGAAGGTTAGAAATTTACTACTTAATTTTATTAGTTCTGGCAGGGTATTTTTTAAAGATTCCTTAATGCTTTCTACATAAACAATCATGTTATCTGTGAATAAAAATAGTTTTACTTCTTTCTTTCCCACCTTTATGAGTTTACTTTTTTTTTTCACTTTATTGCACTAGCTAGGACCTCCAGTACAAAATGGAATAGACATGGTAAGAGCAGATATCTTTGCTTAGTTCCTGATCTTGGGAAGAAGTATTCAACTTTTCAACACTAAGTATTTATTGGCCATTTTGTTTTGTTTTTTCACTTTTTTGTATGTCTTTTTATCAGATGAAGAATGTTCCTTTTTATTCCTAGAGTGAGAGGATTTTTTTTTAAAAAAAGAATTAAATGAATGTTTCATTTTGACAATTGTCTTTCCTGCATCTATTGTATCATTATAAAGCTATGCTCTATAATTCTGCTAACATTGTAAATTACATTAACTGTTTTTTGAATGGTAGCTCAGTCTTGCATTCTTGAGATAAATCTCCTTTGGTAATGCTATATTCTCTTTTTTATATATTTCTGTATTTCATTTGTTAATATTTTTTCAAGGATTTTCACAACTATGATTATGAGACTTATCTTTTATTTTCATTTCATATAATATCTTCATCAGGTTTTGTTATTGGGGTTATGCTGGCCTTTTAAAAATAAGTAGGAAAGTATACCTTTTTCCTCTCTTTTTAAAAAAAAATTTGTGTAAGAATAATATCATTACTTCCTTAAATGTTTTATAGAATTTAACACTGAAATCATTGAGCCTGAGATATTTTTAAACAAAGATATTTAAATAATATTAGTTTATAATAGATCTAGAGACATACAGATCTTATGTTTCTCCTATTTTTTATAAATGTTGGTAGTTTTGTGTTTTAAGATATTTATAGATTTCATCTAATGTTGTTAATGGAAAGTTATGCATACTTTGTTTTATCATTTCCCTTGTGATTTTTTTTCTTGACTCATAGGTTATTTAGAAATGTGTTGTTTAATATCCAAATATTTGAAAGTTTGGGAACATACTATTATTATTATTTTTAGTTTATTTTTGTTGTCATCAGAAAACATACTCCATATTATTTCAGTTTTTAAAGTTTATTGTGACTCATTTTATACTCCAGGATATGGTTTACTTTAGTAAACATTTCATATGCACTTAACAAGAATATTTAATCAGAAGTCATTGATGTACAAATTGTCTACATTCTTGTTGAGTTTTTCCTCATTATATAACTTACTGAAAGATATTTTGAATTCCTCAACTATAATGTGTCTGTGTGTTTCTCTCTTTAGAGGTGGTTGCTTTTGCTTTATATATTTTTAAAACCTCTATGATTAGATGTATATACATTTGGGATAGTTAGTCTTCCTAATGAATTGACCAGTTTTTTACTTGTAAAATGTTCTTCTTTATCTCTGATAGTATTCCTTATTTTAAGCCTACTTTGCCTGACATTAATATAGCCACACAAGCTTTCTTATTGTTACTGTTGTATGGTACCTTTTTTCACACTCTTTTTACTTACAAATTCTCTGCATCTTTGTATTTAACATGCATTTTTTTGTCATTAGCATACAATTGTTCCTTGTATTTTTCACCCAGTTTGATTACCTCTGCTTCTTTATTTGGCATTTATGTTTAATGGAATTATTGATACATTTGGGTTTATGTCTATTGTTTTGTTATTTGTTGTCTATTTGTCTTATCTTTCTGTTGTGGATCTTCCTCTACTGCTTATTTTCTGCCTTCTTAATTGAAGAGGTTAATTGAAGTGATTTTAGTATTCACTTTTAATTTCTGTGTTGTCTTTTATCTATACCTTTTCTTGTGGTTGCTCTAAGATTACAAAATGTATCCGCAATTTATCATAGTCTATTTACAGTTAATAATGTATCATTTCACAGAAAATATAACTACCCTGAAACAATATAATTCATTCTAACTATAGGAATGATTCTTTGCCTATTGTTGTCATTTATTTTACATGTGTTATAAACCCCACAATGCAGTTGTAACATTTTAAAATCATCAGTTGTCTTTCAAAGAAATTAAGAGAAGAAAATACGTATGATTTACCCACATACTTGACATTTTTGATGTTCTTTGTTCCTTTCTGTACATCCAGGTTTCATGTTTCATCTGCTGTCATGTCTTTTCAGCTTGAAGAACTTACTTTAGTATTTCTTTTTTTTTTTTAGTTGCATTTTAGGTTTTGAGGTACATGTGAAGAACATGCAAGATTGTTGCATAGGTACACACATGGCAGTGTGATTTGCTGTCTTCCTCCCCATCACCTATATCTGGCATATCTCCCCATGCTATCTCTCCCCAACTCCCCACCCTCTGCTGTCCCTCCCCTACTTCCCCCCGACAGACCCCAGTGTGTGATGCTCCCCTCCCTGTGTCCATGTGTTCTCATTGTTCAACACCCACATATGAGTGAGAACATGCGGTGTTTGATTTTCTGTTCTTGCGTCAGTTTGCTGAGAATGATGGTTCCCAGGTTCATCCATGTCCCTGCAAAGGACACGAACTCATCGTTTTTTATGGCTGGATAGTATTCCATGATGTATATGTGCCACATTTTCCCTGTCCAGTCTATCATCGATGGGCATTTGGGTTGGTTCCAGGTCTTTGCTATTGTAAACAGTGCTGCAGTGAACATTCATCTGCATGTGTCCTTATAGATTTAAGTCTTTAATCCACTTTGATTTGATTTTTGTGTATGGTGAGAGATAGGGGTCTAGTTTTATTCTTCTGCAATGAATATCTAGTTTTCCTGACACCATCTATTGAAAAGACTATCCTTTTCCCATTGTGTGTTCTTGGCACCTTTGTTGAAGATGGGTAGGCTGTAGATGCATGGATTTACGTCTGTGTTCTCTATTCTGTTCCACTGGTATGTGTGTCTGTTTTTAGGCCAGTACCATTCCACGATGTTTTGATTACTGTAGTTTTGTAGCAAAATTTGAAGTCAGATAGTGTGATGCCTCCAGCTTTCTTCTTTTTTGTTCAGGATTGCTTTGGCTATTCAAGGTATTTTGTGGTTCCATATAAATTTTAGGATTTGTTTTCTGTTTCTGTGAAGAATGTCATTGGTATTTTGATAAAGATTGCATCAAATTTGTAAATTGCTTTACAAATTGCTTTACAATTTGTAAATCGTAATATTTGTCATTTTAACCATATTAATTCTTCTAATTCCTGAAGATGGAAAATCTTTTGATTTTTTTTGTCTCCTCTTCAGTTTCTTTCATCAGAGTTTTATAGTTTTCCTTCTACAGATCTTTTACTTCTTTGGTTATATTGATTTCCAGATATTTTAATTTTTTGTAGCTATTGCAAATGTGATTGTTTTCTTGGTATCTTTTTAAAATTGTTCACTATTGGTGTACATAAATGCTACTGATTAATTTATGTTGACATTGTATCCTGCAACTTTACTGAATTTGTTTTATCAGTTCTAACAGTTTTTCAGTGGAGTCTTTAGGTTTATCTAGGTATAAGATTGTGTCATATGTGAACAACACTAATTTGACTTCTTCCTTTCCAATTTGGATGCTCTTTATTTCTTTCTCTTGCCTAATTGCTCTGAGCAGGACTTCGAGTGTTATGCTAAAGTGGTGAAATGGATATCCTTGTAAAGGAAATACTATTGAATGCTGCTGCCCCCAGAGTTCCAACTTAATTTCTCTATTTTATGCCAGGGAATTTTGGCATATCAAGTTCATTTATTTAGAGACCAGTGTTGAGTCCAAATTTTAGTCAATCAAGCAAACTGTTGACTACTAAAGTCAATGCATTAAATACAGACTCCCAAGTAAGTGTACCTATATTGATCAATTCTGCCTTATCCAAGGCTATTTCTATCCTCCTTGGAATCTATTCCTAAACATAAATACATGTTTTCTTGGTTTCTAATAATAAAAATGAGCAGAAACCTGCAATTCTTTTGGTGTGAATAGTCCATGTTCTCTTGCATGAGACTTTCCTGAGATCTGGTTATAGTCATGAATTTGGAAGCAATAGGTGTATATTGGCATGAGCTTGAGGAGTATAGGAATCTTTTGAAAGACAGCTGCCTCAGGTGAGGTTATTATAGCAAGGCTTGGCTTCTCCTTGGAAGGAGAGGAAGTAACTATATCTGTTGGTAAGGGAAGCTCAGGGGATTTGGGAGATTTTATAGATTCTTTCTAGTCTACAAAATATCTCCACTGAAAGTTGCAGGTTCCCAATCCTTCCGTGTCCTAATTTTCACATAAGAGAATTGATGAAGTTATAAATTAAACTTATACTGTAATTCTGCAACATGTATAGTTACATTTGGAATCTTATTTTCAGCCGTGTCTGCTTTATGGCTACAAGAATTAAGGAATAATTTTAGTGCATCCACACACACTCTTGTTCTGTGACCATGCCTTATGCTGAAAGTTTAAATCTTGGAAGCTGTCACTTTCTTTGTGTAAGCTCTCCTTTTCATCCGAGAGAGCTGGCCTAGCTCAATTTTCACAGTCATTGTCACTGTCATGACAGTCAAGTGCGTAGCCATTTGGCCTTCCAAAGCCTGGCCTTTAACTGGCACTACATTCCAAACATTCACAAGTGATGATTTGAGAAATTGTAACGGCACTACAAGGCATGAATTGACAGTACTTCATTTCCCACATGTAATGAGATGATCACTTCACTCTCACTCAAATGGGTCAGCAACCCAACTCCAGGATTCCATTTACGAGGTTCTCTTTCTGCAAGCACTCCTGACACCAAGTACTGATATCAGTCAGGCTTTAGTCAGGAATACTAAACCATTCTAGCTATTTTGAATAAAGGGAAATGGATATATATTTTTTGGAAGGGCTGTAGGAGAAAAAAAAAAAAGAAAGGAAAGGTGCTGGAGGAGTCAAGAGGAAGAAAGGGTAACGTCTAAAGATTAGAAGCTGTGAATGCCCCTGGTTTGGAACCCATTAGCAGCACCTGCCATTGTGCTGTTGGAGGAACTACCTCAGTCAGTTCTGGACCCATCAAATGTCGACCTGGGTTGGAACCACAGACAAGATGTTGCCTTAGGCCAAGCTTATGGAGTTCAGAATCTCTATCTTCATTGTCACTACAACAACCAGCAACTGCCACACTGTTGGAGCCTCTTTGTCCACTTCTGATCTTCCAACAGTGACTTTAAATTCCCATTAGCAGAATCTAAAAGAAAGGCTGCTGGCAATGGAAGCTGAGGAATGAATTTTGCAGATTCCAGCATTGGCAATATAGAACATAGTATTAAAGGATAGGTGTGGGCTGCCAAGGATGGGTAACGGGGTAAATAACTGGCACAGGCACACATAGCCATGAGGGAGATAGGCCTGTAATGTTCATTCCCATTGTATATTAATTAGTTTCTTTTAATCATTTATTACTGAAAATTTCAAATACACAAAAAGAGAATAATTTAATGGACTTCCATGCTTATCTGCCAGTCAGCAATGATTAAGTCATAGACAATCTTGTTTCACTTATATGCTTCTTTCTAGACCCTGCCCTTTGTTTTGAAGCAATTCCCATATATTGTATAATTCAATAATAATTTCTCAATATCGTCAATATTTAGTAAACACTTGAATATCTAACTTTCTCTTAAGGTCTTCTCACCCTTTTAACAGTTTTTATGGATCAGGATCCAAATGGAATCCAAACATTGCTACTAATTGAAATGTCTGTCTTTCTCTCTACACACACACACACACACACACACACACACACACACACACACACAAAGAAATATAGAAATACATATATATATATATTTTTTTTTTTTTTTAAAGAGGTGGGGCCAGACAAGGTTGCTCATGCTTGTAATCCCAGCACTTTGGGAGGACAAGGTGGGAAGATCACTTGAGCCCAGGAGTTCAAGACCAACCTGAGTAACATAGTGAAACCTCATCTCTACAGCTAATGAAAAAGTTAGCCAGGCATCGTGGCTTATGCTGACAGTCCTAGCTGCTCAGGAGACTGAGGTGGGAGAACTGCTTGAGGCTGGCAGTCGAGGCTGCAGTGAGCCATGATTGTGCCTTTGCATTTTAGCCTGGGGGACAGAGTGAGATGTTGTCTCAAAATAAATAAATAAATAAAATATAAGTATAAATAAATAAAATGAAAGACATCGAGTCTCTGTTGCCCCACCTGGAATACAGTGGTGTGATCATAGCTCATTGCAACCTTAAACTTTTGGGTTCAGGTGATCCTCCTGGGTTCAGCTTTCCAAGTAGCTAGGACTACAGGCATGCACCACCACACCTGGCTAATTTTTTAATATTTGTAGAGATGGGTCTACCTGTATTGCACAGGCTGGTTCAAACTCCTGGCCTCAGTGATCCTCCCATTTCAGCTAAATTTCTTTTTATTCATATTTTATTCTCCATTTCTCCTTTCCTCCCATCCAAAATGAGCAGAGTTGTTTGTCCTACAGTGTTTAGCACAGCCTAAGCTTTGATCATCGCATCCTCATGGTGTAATTTGACATATTCCTTTGTTCTTGTATTTCTGGGGAATTGGTAGATGGGTAGAGAGGCTTGATCATATTTAGGTTTGATATTTTTGGAAAGATTACCATGAGTTTTAAAATATATTTGGAGATTTAAAAACTTACTTTTTTACCTTGATTTATAAATTTATTGTATTGTGCCTAGAGAATATTCTTTGTACCTACCAATTTTCTGAAAGTTTTGAGGCTTGCTTTATGATCATGTACATGATACATTTCTATCAGTGTTTCATGAATATATTAAAAGAATGTATATTGTCCAAATGTTGAGTCAATATTCTGTAGCTATTTATTAGATTAAGCTTGTAAGTTATTTTGCTTGCTGATTTTTTGGCTGTTTGTTAATTATTGAAAAAGCAGTGTTAAAATCTTTCATTATGGTACTGAATTAGAAAATTTCTTCTAAAGAGTTCTTTTGATGTTTTTTAAAAATATATTTTGAGCTATGTGTTAAGTGTGTATGAAGTTAGATTTCTTACACATTCCTGGTGAATGAGACTTTTATTATTATGTAGTAACTTTATTTACCCCATTATTCTATGTTCTTATGTTCCAGTTATTTGTTTATTCAAGGTAATACGACTGCATTGAACAACTTTTACAATTTTTGTGGTGTGTAGTAGCTGTACATATTTGTGGGGTACATGGGGCATTTTGACACAGGAATACAATGAATAATGATCACATTAGGGTAAATGGGGTATCCATCACCTCAAGCATTTAGCCTTTGTGTTAGAAACATCCAATTATACTCTTTTAGTTATTTTTAAATGTACAATTACATGACTATTGGCTCTAGTCATTCTATTGTGCTCTCAAATACTAGATCTTATTCATTAGTTCTATTTTTTTGTACAAATTAACCATCCCCACTTCCCACCTCATCCCCACACTACCCTTCCCAGCCTTTGGTAACCATCATTCTATTTTCTATCTCCATGAATTCAATTGTTTTAATTTTTAGCCCCCACAAGTAAATAAGAATAGGTGAAGTTTGTCTTAAAAGGCATTCTTTCATTTTTATCACTGCCCAATATTCCCTTTTTTAAAATATTATTATTATACTTTAAGTTCTGGGATACATGTGCAGAATACGCAGGTTTGTTACATAGGTATACACGTACTATGGTGGTTTGCTGCAACCATCAACCCGTCATCTACAATAGGTATTTCTCCTAATGTTATCCCTCCCCTAGCTCCCCACCCCCGACAGGCCCCGGTATGTGATATTCCCCTCCCTGTCTCCATGTGTTCTCATTGTTCAACTCCCACTTATGAGTGAGAACATGTGGTGTTTGGTTTTCTGTTCTTGTGTTAGTTTGTTGAGAGTGATGGTTTCCAGCTTCATCCATGTCCCTGCAAAGGACATGAACTCATCCTTTTTTATGGTTGCATAGTATTCCATGGTATATATGTGCCACATTTTCTTTATCCAGTCTATGACTGATGGGCATTTGGGTTGGCACCAAGTCTTTGCTATTGTTAACAGTGCCACAATAAACATACATGTGCATGTGTCTTTCTAGCAGAATGATTTATAATCCTTTGGGTATATACCCAGTAATGGGATTGCTGGGTCAAATGGTATTTCTGGTTCTAGATACTTGAGGAATTGTCACATTGTCTTCTACAATGGTTGAACTAATTTACACTCCCACCAACAGTGTAAAAGCATTCCTATTTCTGGACATCCTCTCCAGCAAATGTTGTTTCCTGACTTTTTAATGATCACCATTCTAACTGGTGTGAGATGGTACCTCATTGTGGTTTTGATTTGCATTTCTCTAATGACCAGTGATGAGGAGCTTTTTTTCATGTGTTTGTTGGTTGCATAAATGTCTTCTTTTGAGAATTGTCTGTTTATATCCTTCACTCACTTTTTGATGGGGTTGGTTTTTTCTCGTAAATTTGTTTAAATTCTTTGTAGATTCTGGTTATTAGCCCTTTGTTAGATGGAGACTACAAAAATTTTTTCCCATTCTGTAGGTTGCCTGTTCACTCTGATGATAGTTTCTTTTGCTGTGCAGAAGCTCTTTAGTTTAATTAGATCCTGTTTGTCAGTTTTGGCTTTTGTTACCATTGCTTTTGGTGTTTTACTCATGAAGTCTTTGCCCTTAAATGGCATTTTTGAAAACATTGGGTCTCATAATTTTTGTTTATTTCATTTACATTTAGTATGATAAATGATACATTTTGATTTATTTTTACTATGCGTTTTGTACTTCCTACTTGTTTAGCTTTTCTTTTTTCTTTATCAAATTATGGACATTCCTTTCTATTTTTAGTTTGCCAAGAGTTTTTATCTTAATTGGAGCTACAATTTTTCAAAGATTTTCCTTAAATCTCTGAGATGATCCCATTTTTTTTTCATTATTTAGTTAGTAGTGAAGTAACTGATTGATTTTCTAAGGTTAAATTAGTCTTGTGTTCCTGAAACAAATATAACTTGGTCATGACTGTTAAAAATATACATGTATATAAACAGTTCTCACTTTATGTGATGGTACACAATGGTAAAAGCGATTACGCAAGCTGAAACCATGCAAAGCAATCTTAATCCATAGAAAAATTATATTTTTTCTGTGACCTTTAAAATTTTTTTCAAAACATTAAAAACTGTTTGTTATAAGCCTATAGAGAAATGAAAAAATAGTAAAGGTGATGTTTATTTAGTACATTATAAAACACAGAAACATTGAGTATTAAAATGTTTTCTTTGCAAAAAAAAGCTGATCAAAGAGTAGTTTGGATAGTGCTTGCTGTCTTATGATTACATAAATTTTGAAGCAAGCATCTTTTATATGCCTTGGAGAACTATCATACACCTTTCTAGGTTTGGACCAACTACCAACATTTTGTCTCTTATGCTTTCAATGTTGTAAAATATTTCTGAGAGCTTTTTTAATGTGAAATTTTTCATTAGTGTCACTTCCTCTGGGACCACTTCATCTTTGCCATCACAACCACCTTCCTTGTTTATGTCAATAAGTTGGTCTTTGCTAAGTTTCTCTGGTTGTCTATGTATAGTTTCTTGAAGGAGGCAGTGTCAACATTCTCATGATCATCTATTTCTTTTACAACTTTATTTACATTCTCTTTGAATTTCACTTTCAGTATTAACACTTTCAGTTTCTTTGCTGCCATTTCATATTTGTTGGCCTATTCCCTTATTAAATTATCCATTTTTATGTCACATGAACTTATCACCGAGAGACAAAGAGGCAACAAAGCTACATGCTTGGCTGTCTGTGTGTGACCTGATTAACAGATATGCAATGCCCAACAATCAATAGATTTTGAAGGAAGTTATATGATTAGTCACCAATCATGTTGCAATCTGTTATTTACATAGTGATTTGTGGACTAAAGATATGTAGTGAATTTTGAATTTATATAATTATTAACAATTAATATATTTGAAGACTGGTATTGTTTAAACTGTAGTAACTGAAATGTCTGCATTTCTGAACTATGCAAAGCAAGAACTGCCCACGTATCGTTGGATTCAGTTTACCAATATTTGTTTAAAAGTTTTGCATCTATGTTCATACTAAGATTGGCCTATGATTTTTCTTTATAGTATTTGCCTTTTCAGGTTTTGGTATGAATATTAAGGTACCTCATACAATGGGTTTGGGAACTATGTCCTTTCTTTTGTTCTCTAAAAAAAACTGTGTAAGACAAAAATTTTTTCTTCCTTGAATATTTTGTTGAATTTACCAGAGAAATTATTTGGGACTAGAGTTTTCTTTGGGAAGATTGTGGAATACAAATTCAATTTACTTAATGGTTACAGGACTATTTGTATATTCTATTTCTTTCTGAGTTCAGGTTGGTAAATTTTATTGTTTTAGAAATTTATTCCATTATATCTAAATTTCCAAATTTCTTGGAATCAGATTCTTTATAATACCTTTTTGATATCTGTAAGATTTGCAATAAAGTCTCCATTTTTACTTTTAACATTTATTTGTGCCTTTTTTCTATCTCTGTCTTTTCTTGTTTAGAGGTTTATCAACTTATTTTTTTTCAGATAACCAGCTTTTGGCTTTGTCTATTCTATGTTTGTATTCTATTTTATTGATTCCTGTTCTTACTTCTATACTATTTTTCTTTTCCATTCTTTGGGTTAATGCTTTTATAAAAGGCTTTTTAAAAACTTCTCATGATAGATATTTAGTTCATAATTTTCAGCCTTTCTTGTTTCCTAAAACTTTTTATAGATATTGCTTAGTTATAGCTTGTACATTCTCATATGTGGTATTTTTACTATCATGAAGACTATAATATTTTCTAAGTTTTCATTATAATTTTTAAAATCTACAGGCTATTTAGAAGTATGTTGCTTAATTTCTAAACATGCTAAATATTTTTAATGTTTTGTACTTACATTTAGTTTAATTGCATTTTAATCAGAAAACACAGTCTGTATGATTTCCATCCTTTGAAATTGTTGAAACCTAATTAATAGCCAAGTATATGTTCTTATATTTTTATAATTCTTCCATGTGTGCTTGAAAAGAATCTTTATGATATAGTTGTAAAATAGTGTTCTACATATGACAAGTCGTTTGTTAATCAAATTATTAAAATATTTTGTAGCTTCACTGAATTTGTTTATTTGTTCTATCGATTATGGAAAGGGAAACATTAAGATTTTCCATAATGGTTTCTCTTCTATAGTTCCTCAAAATTTGCTTTCTGTATTTTGAGGTCATGTTATTATATACACACAAATTTAGTGTTATATGTTTCTGATATATTGAAATGATCATTATTAAATGTGCCTCTTTAGTTTTCATTTTACTTTGTACACTAAATTTTATTGATGGATATTAATATAGTTGCATGAGTTTTCCTAAAAGCAGATTTCTTGAGGTATGATTGGCATGCAATAAACAGCACATATTTAAAGTATACAATTTGATAGATTTTGATATTATATATACACCCATGAAAATATCATCACAATCAAGATATTTTAAAATTCTCTTTTATTATTTATTTATTTATTTATTTATTTATTATTTTTTTTAGGCAGAGTCTCTGTTGCCCAGGCTGGAGTGCAGTGGTGTGACCTTGGTTCACTGCAACCTCTGCCTCCTGGTACAAGTGATCCTCCTGCCTCAGCCTCCCAGGTAGTTGGAATTACAGGCACCTGCCACCACTCCTGGCTTATTTTTGTATTTTCAGTAAAGATAGGGTTTCACCATGTTGGCCAGGCTGATCTCAAACTCCTGACCTCAAGTGAGCCACCCACCTTGGCCTCCCAAAATGCTGGGATTACAGTTGTCAGCCATTGTGCCCAGCCTCTCTTTGATTTTTTTTTGGCATGCTGCTTTTTGTTTTTGATAGTTTCTATTGTTATGTCTTCAAGTTCACTATTTTTTCTTATTTTATGCTAATCTGCTGTTAAACTCATCCAGTATATTTTCATCTCATATGTTGCAGTTTTCATCTCTAGAAGTTCAATTGGAATCTTTTAATATCTTTTACGTCTCTACTTAACTTTTTGAACATATGGAACCAGTGATAATAGCTATTTTAACATTCTTGTTTGCTAATTCTAACATCTGTGTCAGTTTTGGATCAGCTTTGGCTTATTGACTTTTCTTCTCAGTATGGGTCATATTTTCTTGCTTCTTTGTATGACTGGTAATTTTTTATTAGATGCCATACATTGTATACTTTACCTTATTTGGTGCTGGTTATTTTGGAATTATTTCCAGTATTCTTGAGCTTTGTTCTAAGATGCATTTAAATCACTTGGAAACTGATCCATTCAGTACTTTGCTTGTATGATTTGTCAGGTGGGAACAGAGTGGTGCTCAGTGTAGGGCTAATTAGTCTCCATTATTAAGGCAGGACCTTTCTGTGCAATATACTCAATACCCTTTGAGTCTTGAGGCTTTTCAGTCTGGCTGGTAGGAAGAGTCACTGTCACTTCTGGTCCTTTCAGGTGATTCTTTTCCTGGCTTTGGGTTGTGTCCTTACGTGCATATGATGATCAGTACTCTTGAATGCTAGAAGGACACTTGCAGATTTCTGGAGTTTTTTTGTCTGTGCAGCTCTCTCTTCTCTGGCACTCTAGTACCAGATATGCTTTGACCTGTCTGGACTCCCAGTTTTATATTCTCACCTGAAGTCCTTTGGGTTCTGCTTGGGTGTCCTCTCCCTGTGCCTTGACCTGGCATCTCTCTCAATGCAGTAAACTTGGGAAAGTGTAAGTTTCATCTTGTTTTCTAGCTCTCAGGGACCATTGTCCTTTGTTACCTGATGTGCAGTATTTTGGCATTTTTTTTTTTCTCATATAGCTTGTTGTTTGTTTATTTGTTTCTGGCAGGAGGGTAAATCCAGTCCCTGTTACTCCATCTTCGTTGGAAGCAGAAATCTGCCAGCTTTACTATGGTTGGTATTAACAAAGTGTATCTTTTTCACCACTTTTTCTTCCATCTTTCAGTGTCATTATATTTAGTTAGATTTTGTTATCCATCTAGTTTGTCTTTATATTTCTCTTTTAACTGAAAAATATAGCTTATGTTTAATGTTATTACAAATATATTTCATCCAAAATTTACCACTTGTTTTGTG
Source organism: Cacajao melanocephalus (assembly GCA_963573385.1). NCBI lineage: Eukaryota > Metazoa > Chordata > Mammalia > Primates > Pitheciidae > Cacajao > Cacajao melanocephalus. The sequence continues at coordinate 64,947 of CAUYLG010063268.1, forward strand.
CTTCCTATTCCCTTCAATATTCTGTTTTTCCTGTTATCTTCTTTTTTTGTTTTTTTTTGGATTGGGTTTTAAAAATCTTTGCATTTTTACCCTCCATTAGTTTAGATGTTACACATTCTATTTCTATTGAGTGTTTACCTTTAAAATAATAACATGTGATCTTAATTTGTTGAAATCCAATGTTGGTAAGTTTTTTATTCTTGATAAATATACTTATTTATATTCTGTTTAATATCTGAAGTTGTTGCGGATCTAATGCATTTAGATTGTGAAGTAATACTCTTTGGAACTTAATTGTTAAAAGTCTGTAAACCTACATTTAAGGCGTATTACTCTAGAGAGAATTTGCATTTTTTTTCTCCTCAGTTTGGGATTATGATAAACTTGAGACCTCTTTAATGTTTTACTGGATTAAAAAAGCCTTTCAGAAGTACAAATTCCATCCATAATGTAACTACCTTAGTTGGTCTATCTTTCTTTCTTCACTCCTAAGAATAAGACAGGCAAATTTCCTTCTGCCTTTCTTTGTGGAGTTCTTTTCCCTAGCTCATCTTTTCACTAATTTTTTTTTTTTTTTTTTTTGAGACAGGATATGCCTCTGTTGCCCAGGCTGGAGGGCAATGGCGCAATATTGGCTCACTGCAACCTCTGCCTCCTGGGCTCAAGCCATCCTCCTACCTCACCTTCCCAAGTAGCTGGGACCACAAGTGCACACCACCACAGCTGGCTAACTTTTGTACTTTTTGTAGAAATAGGGTTTCGCCACATTGCCCAGGCTGGTCTCAAACTCCTGAGCTCAAGTAATCCACCTGCCTCAGCCTCCCAAAGTGTTGGAATTAGAAGTGTGGGCCACTGTGCTTAACCTTTCACTGAGCTTTTAAGGATTTCCAATTTATGCAGGGGCCTTAAATTAACTTCTCACCTTTTATAAGCCCTGGGCCCCCTTTTTTTTTCTTTTCTCCAGGAAAATGCTCATTGAAAAAGGAAACTTCAGTTACCAGTGATGATCAGGGGTCCTCAGGGCAACTGGCTGCTCAGCACTCACACCTCTCTCTAAGTTGGTGTTTTATGTCTTTTTGATTTATAAGGACTTTCCTTATTGTCATGTCACCTCTGTTATGCATTATTCGTTTGAAAACATATTTGAGGCTGAACATGGTGACTTACACCTGTAATCTCAGCACTTTGAGAAGCCAAGTGGGAAGGATTGCTTGAGCCCAGGAGTTGGAGACTAGCCTGGGCAACATAGTGAGACATCATTTCTAAAGAAAAAAAAATTACAAATAAGCTGAGCATGGTGGCATACATCTAGTCCCAACTATTCAGGAGGCTGAGGTGGGAGGATAGCATGAGCCCAGAAGTTTGGTTACAGTGAGTTATGATGGCAGCCTGGGAAACAGAGTGAGAGCTTGTCTCCAAGAAAACAAAACAACAAAACAAAACAAACAAACAAAAAGCATATCTGAGAATATTTCACACTGCTTTCTTGGGTTCTTTGTACCTTGGTTTTCAAGATTTCTGATCTGAAATATGGTCAGGAACGGAAATCAAAGGCTTCCTTTATTTTCTACTCAACTGCTAACAACTTCCAGAACACTTCTCTATTAACATTTCTTTGGAGGATTCTGTGCCATGGCAAGCCAGATTTCAGTTTGGTTTAACAGAGACTGTCTGGAAGATGGAATGTGCTGAGGAGGTGGTAAGTTCCTGGGAGGCTTTAGAGTGCAGACAAGATGATCTTTTTTTGGTAATTTTGGAGAGCAATGTATGCACCATGGACAGAAGAATGGAGAGATAAGAAACATAGATGTTTCTTAAAACTCCCAATTCTTTGTTATTGGTGGTTGTCCTAAAAATGAGTATGGTGGTAGAAACGCACTAGCATTTGCTGAGAACCTATTATATGTGTGGCATACATTCTACTGGAAACTTATACAGACTTTATAATCTATTCCTTATAACAATCTTATTGTGGCAGGTATTGCTGTCCCTAATTTATAGATGATATAAATGAGGTTATGAGAAAATAAATTTCTTACAGTCACGTATTAAGTGACTGAGCCAGAGTTGAAATTTGTCAGTTGGCTTCAAAGCTGAGGTGCTTTCTTTCACACTATGCTGCTGATAGTTCCTGTAATAGGACAGCAGAGACAGATGAGGCTTTCGTAACTGTCTCCCAGGGGTAGCTGAACGCATTCTTCCCTGCCCCTGCTTTAAGCTCCTCCCTTTTTCTCTGCGTAATCCCCCACCATTCAGATTATCAATTGCTGCTTGAAAGAGAGAATTATACACAACCTCAAATCAATTTTAGCTAAAAAAGGAGAGCTTCCAAGTATGTGCCCCTGGAGGATCACATAATGGCATCACTTTGATTTTTACTGCAAATGCTTAGGGATAAATGCGGTAGTAAATGTACTATCTTATTTGGCAATTTAAATATGCCCTGCAAGCTCATTAGGTTCTGTCACCTTATGGCAGTTCCTTGTGTGGGAGTGATACTCCCACCCCAGCAACCTGCTGTTCCCAAGGCAGGTGTTGCTGGAATGAGAGTTTGGGGGATGCTCCTAACATGGAAGGCAGAGAGTTGGGAGGCCACACTTTAAAGAAATTACTGATAGTGGTGGTGTAATAAAGAATCTGACTCCATTTGTGGTGTTGGACTGCTGACGGCTTTCTAGCCTCACCAATCCCTTTTCTCCTTTTCCCTTCTTATCTGAGGAGGCTTACAGGAGAGTCAGGGTGCTTTTTGCTTTGGTATCAGTGGGAAGTTCAAACCATGCAAGCCCAGGGACTCACCCCAGCCCACTCCTTAATCACCATAAAACTCCAACTCGGTCACCCCTTGCTACTTTCTCTAAAAACAGTTTTTGACCCTATTTGGAAGTCTATCCTGCTTTTCCCAGAGAATTTCATTATACGAAGAATAAACATTTTTACCATCATGGCAACATCAATCATGACATCAGGAGGCAAATTCTCGGTGAGGAGGGATGGCTCATTCTGCCTCTGTGAGGTAATCACAATATAGTCATGCACTACTTAACGATGGGGATCCTTTCTGGGAAATGCATTGTTAGGCAATTTCATCACTGTGCGAACGTTACGGAGTGCACTTGCACAAACCTAGATGGTAGAGCCGTTTGCTCCTAGACTAGAAACCTCTACCGCATGTTATTGTACTGAATACTGTAGGCAATTGTAACACAGTGGTAAGTATATATTCATCTAAACATAGAAAAGGTACAATAAAATATGGTATAAAAGATAAAAAGTGATATGCTTGTATAGGGCACTTACATGAATGGAGCTTGAGGACTGGAAATTTCTCTGGGTGAGTCAGTGAGTGCGTGGTATGTGAACATGAAGGCCTAGGACAGTAGTGTACACTACTGTAGACATTATAAACGCTGTCCACTTAGGCTACACCAAATTTATAAGAAAATAAAGTAATTGTGCAACAACATTATCATAATGATGACATCACTAGGAGATAGAAATTTTTCAGCTCCATTTTAATCTTACGGGACCGCATCACATACATGGTCTGTCATTGACCAAAACGTTGTTATGTGGCATATGACAGTGTTGGTAATGAAAGACTGAGCAAGACGTGACAGCAACCTAGGTTTCTGAGTCCTTGGTGGTCTATGCCAGACACTGACAACTCTGAAGCCTTCCTGAAAGCAGTGTGTGCAGAGGGCAAGGTCAGGCAAATGCTCCAGTGTGGCACCCCATCTCACAGGCTCGTCTCATATGCCACGTGGATGACTCCTTTTGCCTGGTGGGAGGCAGCTCAGTACCAAGAAGAGAGAGAGGCTGAGTCCCTGAGCCTCATCCTACCTAAGTCTGTACTCAAATATCATCTGCTAATGAAATTGGGGAAAGTCAATTTTAGAGTAGTTCCGTTTCTTCTTTTCCAGCCTGGGGGCTATTTATTTCTTTAGCCGAATTGCACCTGGCTACTATGTCCAGTACTTTGTGGACTAGGAACAGGGAGAGAAAACATCTTTTCTTTGCTTCTGATCTTAGGAGAAAAAATTTAGCTTTTCATCGTTTATTATTACGCTAGCTGTAGGTTTCCATGCATGACCTTTACCAGGTCGAGAAAGTTCCCTTCTAAGTTCACTGAGAGTTTTTATCATGAATGTGTGTTTTGAATTTTGGCAAATGATTTTTGTGTAACTCTTGACATGATTATATGATTTCCCTTTTAGAATGTTAATATGGCAACTACACTGATTTTGTTTTTCATTTTATTTTTTCCTCCATGTCAGATGGGTAAAGTGTTAATATAACAAAGTTCAAGGGAGGCGTGTGAAACACTCTTTGATACTTTTTTTTTTTTTTGAGATGGAGTTTTGCTCTTGTTGCCCAGGCTGGAGTGCAACGGCGCGATCTCGGCTCACTTCAACCTCTGCCTCCTGGGTTCAAGCGATTCTCCTGCCTCAGCCTCCCCAGTAGCTGAGACTACAGGCATGCATCACCACGCCCAGCCAATTTTGTGTTTTTAGTAGTGACGGGGTTTCTCCATGTTGTCAGGCTGATCTCAAACTCTCGACCACAGGTGATCCTCCTGCCTCGGCCTCCCAAAATGCTGGGATTATAGGTGCAAGCCACATTTTTTAACATTAAACTGATCTTGCATTCTGGAGATAAACTCCACTTGGTCATAATGTATTAGCTTTTTTATATATTGCTGGATTCAATTTGCTTAAGTTTTGTTAAGGATTTTTGCTTCTATGTTATGGTGAAAATCAGTTTGCAGGTTAGTTTTCTAGGAAAAACTACTTGGTTTTTGGGATCAAGATATGCTTAAGTAGTAGAATAAATTCAGAGTACCCCTTCAAATTTTATTTTGTGGAAGAGTTTAAGTAGAATAAATATTACATATTTCTTAATTTTGGTAGAATTCTTCAGTAAAGTTGTTTAGACCTAGAGTTTTCTTTATGGGGAAATTTAAAACTACAAACCCAAATTTCTTTAATAGATACAGGGCTATTCAAGCTATTTCTTCTTTAGTGAGTTTTGACAGTTTGTGTCTTCAAAGGAGTTTAAACCATTCACATTTAAAGTGATTATTGGTATAGTTGGATAAATATCTACCAAATTTGTTACTGTTTTCTATTCTTGCACTCTTTTTAAATCTTCCATTAATCTTCTGCCTTCTCCAATTTTAATTCTATATGATTTCATTTTCCCATTTTCCATCTTATCTAAAGTTGTATTTATCGACATAAAATTTTTATATTTGTTTGGTCTCCTTGTAATGTTGGTAAGATCTATAGTTATGGCCCTTCTCTCATTCAGGATGATGTTGGTAACTCTCTCTCCTGAGCAGCCTGTCTAGAAGGTTTCATTTTTACTTTTATTTCTAAAGAAGGAGGTTTGATTTCACTGGTTTTCTCCATTATTTTTCCGTTTTCTATTTCATTGATTTCCACTCTTATCTTTACTGTTTACTTCCTTTTGCTTTGGGTTTGTTTTTATTTTTCTAGTTTCTTAAAGAGGAAGCTTAGTCATTGATTTTAAATTTTTCTATTTTTTCTAATGTAAGATTTTAATATTACAAGTTGTCCTGTAAGCCCTGATTTAGCCTTTTTTTTTTTAATGAGAACTTTTAATGTGTTATGTTTTCTTTTCTTTTTTTTAGTCAAAATATTTTCTGATTTTCCTTGCAATTTATTCTTTGACTCATGGGTTACTTAAAAGAATGTTTTTTAAGTTTCCAAATATTTGGATCTTTTTCATATTTTTTCTGTTATTGATTTCTACTTAAATTCCATTGTGGTTAGAGAATATGCTCTGGATTATTTTAATCCTTTTAAATTTGTTGAGACGTTTCATTATCTAGAATATGGTAAATATTGGTAAATATTTAGTGTATGCACTTGAAAGGAATGTATTTTCTTATGTTGGATAGAATATCCTATAAATGTCAGGTCAAGTTGGTTGATAGTGTTGCTCATGTCTTCTATATCTTTATTTTCTGTTTATGGGGTTTATCAATTATTTAAATAGCAGTATGAAATTGCTGACAATAATTGTGGATTTGTCAATTTCTTTCTGCACTTTTGTTTCTGCTTCATGCATTTTAGAACTCTGTTATTAAGTACATAAATACTTATTATTGTTATGTCTTCTTGATTAATTGACTTCTTTATCAGTGCTAATTTTTCTAGTTCTGAAGTCTGCTTTGTCTGAAATTACTATAGTTACTCCTGTTTTCTTTTAATTAGTGTTAGCATGTTATATGTTTCTCCATTCCTTTAGTTTTTTATTGTAGCAAAAACCACATAACATTAAATTTACCATTGTAGCCAGTTTTTAGTATGTAGTTCAGTAGTGTTAAGCATATTTACATTGTTGTGTGATCAATCTCTAGAATTTTTTCATCTTGCAAACTTGAAACTCTATGCCCATTAAACACCAATTCTTTCCTCCCTCTGCCCGGCCTCCATTCCTTTGCTTTTAATCTATATTCATCTTTACATTCAAAAGATTTCTTATAGACAACTTATAGATGGATTTTAATCCACTCTGATTTTTCTGTCTTTTAATTGCTGTATTTAAATCATTTACATTTGAAGTGATTATTGATATAGTTGATAAATAGCCACCAAATTTGTAACTGTTTTCTATTTTGCACACTTTTTAAATCTTCCATTCTTTTTCTGTCTTCTCTGATTTAATTGACTATTTTATATGATTCCATTTTCTCTCCTCTCTTAGCTTATCAGTTACACTTTTTTTTTGCGGGGGGTGGGGGGTAAGAAAGAAGAAGAAAGAAAAAAGGGGGAGAGAGAACAGAATTCTTGCTCTATTGCCCAGGCTGGGATACAATCTAGGAATAGGTATTAAAAACCTCTTTTATGCTGATAATTGTACTTAACAACAGAGACAGGAAGGAATAAGGGAAGAAAATAACAAACAAACAGCCAACCAATATTTCATTTAAGTCTGTGAAATGCTATGCAAATGCT